>JAVTVY010027533.1:0-103432 GCA_036873755.1 Hanleya hanleyi
AATTTAATTTAGCGAGTAATTTTTAATGCGAGAACAGGACATTCGAAGAAATATATTTGGAATGAATGAATGCATAATCTATATACACATGTTACACCAATGATTACGCTAATGCAATTTAATTTGTTCATGTTGCCTAACATGACGTTATCAATTTCGTTGACACAGTTTATTGCAATTTACAGGACCAATCATTAGTGAAATCAATTAGCTTGTATGACGGCTTCGTGAAGTTCGCATTGAAATTGGTGTAAGACTCACGTGATATAATTGACGAGGAAGTTGCAGGCTACTGAACTCTCAGTCTTTTGTCCAAGATATTACCTTTTCAATATGAGTTCATAAAACCAAAGCCCTGTCGTCAAGATCGCTTGAACGATGCATCCACGGTACGTTAATGTTCGATGAACAGTAGTAGTAAATGCGGGAAATCTGTGTTATTTACCCGCGATCACACTTTCAAAAACAAGGTAATGATTATAAACACAACATATCGACAGAATGTTCATTTCATGGCGGGTTGTCCAGAAAGGTCAATTATGTAAACCTTGTAGATAGTCTAGTAATACATAAGTGTTTATTTACCTCGTAACAGTAGCTGGCTTTAACACTATAACTAGTCTCAAGGATTTTTCGAGACTGGTCATGTCGTCATCGTTCTGTATGCGTGAGATTTTGTCATCATGATGTTTGACAAATATTGTTCCGTCTCTTGTCCAGGTGTCTGCTATTTTCGTTTGTCTTTTTAATTGGCGCGCCTTGCCGGCCAGCCTTGCCCTCTGCTGGGTTAGATGTTCGTTAATATAGATGGGTGGGGCTCCCGGGGGTTGGGCGTCCTTCAGTATTTTCTTCCGTGTAATGAACGATTTACGGGCTCGATAGGACGTGAATTTACAGATAATCGAGCGCGGTGCGGCTTCCCCGGATCTATGTGTCCGATCAATATCATTGATAGTAATAGGGCAATCCATTTTTTTTGCAATTCCCATGACTATTTCGTCGGTGTTTTCAGATGCCTCCTCGACCACCCCGCTAATTCGCACGCTGTTTCGACGACTATACTGATTTTGCTCATTTAGTTCCTTTTGCAGGTGTTCAATAACCTCGTCTTTCTCTCTTAATGAGGTCTGTAATTCTTCGATTGATTTCTCTATTGCGCCGAAGCGCGGGCTAAATTTCTGCTCGATTGACCTAGTCACGGATTCAGCAAGGTTTTCAGACAATACCAGGATTACGGCAGGGTCTTTCAGTGCCGCTATAAGTTGTGATGAAAGGTCCCCTACCTGTGACTGTGCCATGTCCTTACCGGTCAATGAGTCCTCAAAGTCCGAGTTGGAATGAACTGACTCTTCTAAAATACGATCGTGGCGCGGGTTTTTTGGAGTCTGGGTCGTTGACGAATTAGAGGAGCTGCTTGACGAACGCCTTCTCTTGTCGTTGTCACCCAATTCCATTCAAAAACTTGAAAAGTACATCAAATTTCAAGATGGCTGCCAAACTGGATGTTCACCCGTATTGGTATTCAATAAAAATCCATTTAAATCATTCCCATCGTTGGCCGGAATATCTCAGTAATCTATAGTCTATAGTAGTCTATGAAAAATATCCATCTTCTTTAAAGAAATGTTTTGATGTGTTGGTGTTTGAACTGCTGATTGATTGAAATTGTAGTTTAAGGGCCGCTTCCCATTCGGATTTCGCGGCCCATCAACTCAATGTTTTATTCGATTCTCGCGGTACATTACGTTGTTTATTGAATATCTTTTCCAGCGCTAAATATATAAATAAATAAATAGATAAATAATAAATAACAATGAGAGATTAGTAGGAGATATAAATAGAAGTAAATAGGAATCGCTATATGTACAAGTTCGTAAGTCTCTTTCTGTTTTATTGTTTTTTTTTGTTTTTTTTTTTTTGTTAAGTTATACTGGTAATTGTGAGTTCACTGTAATCGCGTGTATGATTCCTTTGTCTTGGTACCCCATAGTACGCACAAAGCCGTCCAGAAAAAACTGGGAGAACCAGGGCGTCTTCAGGGTTCTTAGAGCCGACTTCCCGACTGACGCCCTCGGGAACAGGGGGGTCCTTCCAGAAATCTGTGCCTGTAACAATTGCTTGGAGTGTGTATTGGGGTACAGAACGGCAGATCTACGTTCTATATTGCGTGAAAGTCAAAGGATCATATTCTGTGTTGAGGCGTCAGTTGGGTAACATCAAAGGGGTAGCGTGTCCGGAGTGGTCTAGGGTCGAGTATTCTGATTCTGGGTGTTCTTGCTATGCGGCGTTGTCACTCAAGGCGCTGTTAGTATTCTTGTAATCGTCATCCGTCTTCTGTTTTAGGTCGTGTCCAACTCGTCTATGGTCTTCGGTGTGCCTGTATCATATGAAATAGGAGGCTTGTAGTCATTCTTGTTTTCTATTGTTTTTCGATGCAATAATTTGATATATCTTCCTCACAACAACAGGCACCCCCGACCGTCGGTCACATAATATGAATAGCAATATATAATTAAGTGAGTAAATAGATGGACAAATGGATAAATAACTAAACATTTCGATGGATTCAGTACTTGGTGAATACACAAATAAACAGCTCTGTATTATTTCTGAATGCATTATCGTTTGATGGCCATAAAGAATTTGTAGGACAATGAGATAGACGGCCCTCAGTATCAAGGTAACTCCGCCATCACCATTTCCTATATTTTATGCCGAATACTGCTCGCTATATGCGATTTGGCCGTGCTATTGTTGTCGTGAATTCGATTAGATTTGGCCATCGTTTGTTTTGTAGGACAGTGGAGCAGACGGCCCTCAGTATCAAGGTAACTCCGTTGTTGCCATGCCTATTTTATTTCTAAATGAGTCTGTGACATTTTGGCCGGATGTTATGTATGGATAGTTATTATGGCCATAATGTTTTGCATGGCTATGGTGCACACGGCCCTCAGTATCAAGGTAACTCCGTGTTTGAACTGCGTCCTTTTATTTTATTTATAAATGAAGGGGCCCTCACAGGTTGCATAATGACGGGCGCCACATGCGTGATGAAGTCTCCACGTGAATCAATCGGTCCATATATCTTTTTTAAAGAAATGGCTTGATGTGTTGGCAATCAGAACTGTTTTATTCAAGGTTTATTTTTTTATCATGGAATTAAAACTTTGAACTCCATGGTTTTATTGACAAATAGGAGACCTCACATGGCGGCCTACCTTGAGATATGACGGGAGCTGCATGGCGTCTCTGCGTGATTCAGTCGGGCCATGTCTTTTTATAATGATCATACATGTAGTTTGTAGGCCTGTATACTTTCCCTGATTTACTCATTTCTTATTGAAGATAATATTACTGAAGACAAAAAATTCCCAATGTCATAAGGATAAATCGTTATATAAGTGAATGACTTTCGTATATTTATATGTCTATATTATACTTTTGTCACTATGTATTTCCTCTACGATTACTGGGAGACGCACTAATAAGTTCGTCTTATTGCGCTCCTGTCGTCAAATAAACTATTTAAACCAAGTGAATGGCGATATTGTGGTTACTCTGGAAATAGGGAGCTGATCAAGTTATCTTTTCTCCCCCAGCGCGGATGCAATTGGCATATTTCCAAGCAAAAAGGAAAAACTTTTTTCTTTTCTTTTCTTGTTCTTGATTACTATTGCGATTTATGTTCTCCATTATATATCTCTGACAAAGTTCATCCATGTGTGGACAAAGATGGAAAACTAGGCTCCATGATTCTGACAATGTTAGTATGGAGATGTATAAATTCCAATTAAACAAGTGTGAACTATAATAAATTTATAATTTCAGTTCAGGAAATGAGCTGCGGCAAATATACTTTATATTTATAAAACCAAGACAGGTGTTAAAAATTCGATGAATGCATATTAATAATTTCAAAACATGACTAATTTCCTACCCGCAGCTAAAGACATCTCAATTTTGGTGCACGATTGGTGGGGGGTTATGCATTCAACAACTATTGATCTAGTCTTGTTGTGAGAAGCATGGCTTTCGAACTGCATGGGGACTCCTTGCATTTCATGATCGTGGTCCTTGGGAGAAGAAAAGAACATTATCGGACTTGATCATCCACAGGGATGAACATAATGCTCTAATCAAAACAAAAGGCGTCATAGGACGCGCGAGATGCTCTTTTATTTATTGCATCTATTGAACATACTTTGGTCAGCACGGGAACGGCAAATCACCTTTTGATCCTGTTAATTATTTTTATTTTAGGCCACTCAATATTAACTCATTCGACAATGAACTCCTGTTTTCTTTTGTCAAAAGTCAATCGATAGCCTATACTGAATAGACGTTTTGGGGTCTCATTTCCGCTCCAAGCATAGTTAATTTATATCTTCCTACGCTCTCTCCATGTCATATTCAAACCTCTAAAGATAGAGAGTTTCTTTTGCGCTTGGGTTATCAAATTTTCAACATGGTCGTTCCAATTCCCCTTATTGTTGAGAGTCACTCCAAGGTGCTTGTGGCTAAGGGATGGTTTTATATTCGAATTTTCGAACAAAATTGGGAAGGAGCTTGGCAGATGTCGAAGAGAAGCTAGAATAGATACTGTTTTGGTGGCATTAAAATCTACGAGCCATGTTCTCGCCCATTGAGAAATTGTTTCAAGATCACTATTGATAGAGTTAATTTGGGCATATAGATTTTCAGAAATAATGTACAAGCAAGTGTCGTCAGCAAACAAACGAATGTTGTTTAAAATGTTACCAGGCAACATAGGATAGGTTAACATTCGGGATCAACATCCGCCGAATGCCATCTATCAAATTTGTTATATAAATGTCATACAAATACGTAATATAATAATGTGTGGTTTGATATCACAACAAAGTCCTTATTTGTCTATCAAATTAATTCAAATTACGAACATTTTAAGGAGCTTAATTCACCAACTTGTTCACCCGATTATTGTATCATTCTTTACGATATTTGGTCACATCGGACTTTTAATAAAACCAAATCAGTATGGTGATATTTCTCTGTCGAAGTTTAATATTATGTAGTTCATCTCGTTTTCTTCCAAAAAATAATACACGCGCGTTAGTTCCTATATGTCGCTCCTTCTATAATTCCCGGTAAATAATTCCCCAGAATATGCACGAAAGATCCACTTTTATTATATTAAATACATCTATTGAATTTGCTGTAGATAAACGTCAAATCTTTGCCATAGTTGCTTTGAAAGAACGAAAGTGCTTCTTCAGAGGAATGGGTTATATACCTACGAAAGCTAGTGCAAAATAAATACAGTTAAGTCTCAAAGGTGCTGCCTTTTCGAGTGTTCTGTTTTTGTTTTTTGTTTTTTTCGTTCTAATAAGAGTCGACACGATAGCCGTAATGTGAGCCCTTCAGCGAATTCTGACCGCTATCATACATACTAATTTGAACGTTCAAAAAAGAATGTTCTTTTTCTGACGTTCATTTTTCTGACGGGGTAGTGTTCATTTTCTGACTGTCGAACGTTCGTTTGCTAGAAGAAGAAGAACGAGTACCTGTTCATTTTCTGACGCATTCTTTTAGTTTGAACGTCAAAACTTTTGACACGCTCCCTTACTGATCTTCCACCTCGCTTGTCTTCAGGTTTACATGTATCAGTGAATTGTTTAGAGCAAAGGTGGTCCATGTACTGGTAACTTTACAAATTTTCTGAATACGAGTGCAAACTTTGCCGGACCAAAAGTAGGCAATATTGAAACCGCTATATTCCTACGAAGTAGGCTACAGATCGCAAATTGTCCGGTAATGAGTGAGCCAGTCAGTCCATCCGAATCCTTTCGTCGGCAAAATAAGGAGAACCGTTGATATTAGAACCTTGATTGTTGGCATGAACGTGCATTAAGGCATTGTTACCAACAAGTTCTGAGCTGATCGAATTCTGATGAAAATTTGATTTATAATTAATTTTTTATTATTTATTGATGACTCGAGTGCACTGTCATGCCCGTCGGGAACCCTTGGCTGTATACTTCACTGTGACTTTTAAGCGCCTGAGGCTAACTCCGACCGCTCAGCACTAAAGCAAAAAAAAATGATGTGCCCAGCACTCGAAAATATCAGTAACTTTAGTGGTACTTGCCAAAATATGTCGGCATTATACGTTTCCAGGTAGCTCCGCCATGTTTTCCCTAATAGTCCACGCCACGCTTCTCGAACATCTGCCGTAAATTGTTCGAAATATTCGGGAACCTTCGTGATCATGCTGGTCGCTGTTAGCCGGTGGTATTGCGGAAGGCTACCGAAATCCCAGAATCTCGCGTCAGGCGAGCTGTATATGCCACGATGGATGAAGGAAGCAAATCATTTGATCGGAGAATGGAGGTTGTTATTTCGTCTGCTGCGAAGTTTTACCCAGCCACGAATATCACTTGACATGTATTTTATAAATCATTGTCATGAAGCGCCAAGCAACTTTGAAAAACTTCTTCTCACAGAAGCGTCAGAAGTCCAATGAAGGTAAATCTTTGTTGGCTTTCGGTGGTCGTTGTTGTTGTTCTAAAACGTCAGCTTCCAAAAAATATTTTAATTATATCTATATTAAAAAGCACACATGCATGTGTGCGCTCGCTCGTACGTCGTAATCAGTCTATTAGATCTACAGATACTATGAGATATCTATAATATGGCTAGCTCAACAGTACACTTGAATCTAGTATTAAACTGGAGATTCCTGAGTAATCTATTTTTAGCCTAACTGACCATACATTGTAATGTTGACACACATTCCGATGGTATCCGTTTTCACCCATTTGCTGGTCTTGGAATTCCGTTGAGATTGAAGGCATATTATACTGCACGTTTTATATATCCAGCCTATACAGCATTGCATAATTTCTTCAGTTCAGTCATTAGTTAAAAAATGTTCTACCTCAAAGAGAAATAAAAAATGACTGGATTTTATGAGAGAAATTACTAAATTTAAACACAACAATGACACTATTATCTGTTATTACTGAAGAAATCGATAATAAAATCATCGTTGTTTTTTAAATTCAGTAACCTATAATCAGTTTATTTTTTTCGTGTGTGCTTTATTGTTCATTTATTATTATTATGTACTCTCTTCACATGAGGTACCTTGAAGTTGAATGCCAAATAAATATATCCATGGAGAATGGCTCTCTAGTGATGCCTGATTTGATTCTTGCATTCTAACAAATCTCTGATCTTTGCCTTTCTCACTTCAAATTTGTGTTTCTTGTTAAGTTTCCTGTCTTATTTGGGACTAGAAACATTTACTTCTCAACTGCTCTGACAGAGCACCATTCCCTACGCTAATTTTAAAAAAAATCGCCTAATGCCGAGAGGGGGGGGGGTACCCCCCAACACCTCGTGCTGTACTGCTGGGCTGATCAGTGCCCAGGGTAATAGAAACTGAGGGCGATAATAGTTGCTACGCTAACGACTCACCAGCGGTGACATCTGGAAAAGTTAATAGTTCTCACCGTTAATTAGAGACGCTAAATAAATTCTCTCATGGTAGCACACAGGGCCCCCAAGTCATCTCTCGAGTACACTGTTAAATTATATCAAACCCTATTTCGTAGGTCCTGTGACGTTAGTCATACTGCCATGTTAAGATAGTGTAATTCCAAAATAACGAAAATATTGTAATATTAAAACTGTAAATGGAGAAATCTAGGTAGCTGGCGTATTTCAGAGTACAGCCTCAGCCAGGTCCAGTCAAAACTTCCGAAAGAGAAATATCTAGTTATGCGCAAACAATTTAACACAGGAGCAACCAACACCATATGATACAGTAAATTATTACCCGCTACAGCTCCAATGTATTCATTTGTTAATGAGACATAACTTGCCCTATCTATATTTAAGGCCACCTTTTTATTTTAACTTTCCATGCACCCTAAACTTCGGGTATGGAATTGGGTAGAAGGGGGGTCCCATCAACCATAATCTTCTTCTCCCCTATTGTCTCTTCTTAAAAATCTATGTATGAATCCTTCGCATGGGATCCCCGATCTCGTCATACGATTCAAAATCTAAACCGCAATAGTCGCAAAGAAGCACCCAAGACATATTTTTCCCCAAGGAAAATATGGGTCAAACTATGCCGAGCACTTCCAAAAAGAAAAAGACTCGTGATCAGAGCGGTAAACCTCCCCGATCTGCGGATATATTATTTCATTTTAACCAGTTGTCTTCCCAGGCTATACATGTATATTATCCCTTTTTGAGGGGGGAGGGAGGATTCTCTCTTAAACATTAGTTGGTTGGTTTAACGTCGCACCTAACCTTATGGGTCACACGGCGACGATGACCCAAACAAACATACCCTAGCAAAAAACTAACCCTAACAAAAACCTAAGCAAAATTACAAACAATTTTGAATTTCGATTTTTGAAAATTACACATGGCTCCATATATACATGTATCTCTCCCTTGCATGAGCTTACCACTCCTCGTTAATCACTGTACAACTTTTTCAAGGCCATCCATTGTTGAAATGCATTCATCCCTCCCAAAATAACCCTCCATTGTAACCATGTCCTCCTTTCTTAAAATACGTGTAGTGTGTTTAACATAGCATATATGTATTGGGAGACTATACACATATTTTAGCATGGGAGAGTATACATGTTTTTGCTACATCCGGGACCTTTCATTCTCCAAAGCCAGCTGGCCCCAAATGATCAAGTGACCTGGTCACGAGACCAGCTCACGTGTGTATTTGTTGCCAGTCGGACATTCCTACTACTTGCGCACGCCAGACTTTGTAGCAACCTACACCCCTTAAAAGGAATGGGACCCTACCGGGTGGTTCCCAATTATGAAAAGGAATATGATCCAAACGTCGTGATATGACTGAAATAGTGTTGAAATCATATTCACTAACTCACTCACAATATAAACTAACTCATACGAGTGGCTCTTCCGACCACTCCGTACACCATGAAGTTGGGTATATGGCTGTTATAGGGCCGGTGATATATGTATGATTTACGTCATACTTGCTATCAGATTGAACCAAACGCATATATTGCCCAAAGACGCCCCTGTGCACCCCTAACATCTTTCCCAACAACTCCTCCGACTCGCATGCTCACCATGCCATCATTTCCAGTGCAAACCACCTCAGTCGTAGTCTACGCCACGAGCGCTTCAATACCAGACCCTTCCCTGCCCATGTGCACCAAGTAGGAACCCTATACACCCACTGAACTTCATTTTTTTCGTATTTTTGGTGGTCAGTTTTTGCGGAATATCTGGGCAAATCATAATTTTATATTAACTCTCCACGTTCCCATGGTAACCCCATGTCCACTACTATCATTAAACATGTTTACGTATAACAAAGCATGGACACACTGTCGAGGCTCGCATTTTTTGTTTCTCATTTAGCCAGATGCAAATTAGGAATATGGAAAAGGTGGGTGCTTTTGCCACGGGAATCTTTGTTGTATGCTTCCAAATTGGATATGGAAAGCAGATTCTGCCATCAGTGTTACACGGTCTTGTTACGGGACGAATATCCGCTTGGGTAGCGGTACCTATTCGTTTGTTATATATTAATTATTCATTTATATTTCAGCTACAAAAACGCCTATGAACTCTTTTACGTGCGTATACATTACCAATAAATCAATGAAGTATTTGATATGTATACGAAAGAACCCGACACTGTCTTAGTCCAAGTAGACTTACTGATATATAGACTTGTTCATTTGATACATCCGTCGCAACAGAATAGTATCTCTTTGGCACACATGTGTAAATCTGCTGCATATCAAATCATATATAAGGTTAATCGAATCTGATGCATTAGTCACTATTATGTAATGGTGATAATTCCATATTTACAAAACATGCAATTATCATCATTGCATAATACTTGGCTTATTTCTGCCAACGTGAGCTCTGCTACATTATTAATTTCATGGTGTCACCTTCAATTAATCAATTTGATCTATTAACGATGTATATTGCAGTCAGGTGAAAGTGAGGAAGTAAAAAATTGTGAACCAATATTCTATATATTCATTGAAAAATATTTACATGTTTTCTCTTGGTAATAAATAAATATAGAAGAAGAAGAAAAAATAATAATAATAAATGTATAGTTTTGCTTGTTCATAGAACGTTTCCCTCCATCTATCCTCTCTTGTTGGGAGTTCTATCACGAGTTGATACCCTTCCTATGGGAACCCTTTTAGTGACCTTTCGGCCTTCTGGCAGAGATTAAGCTTGCTGATTTATGTCTCTTTAAGGAGTTCGGTCACGGTCCACTGCCGCCATCTTTCTCGAATTTCATATTGGAGGGCTGACTATGCAAATCGACTCCAATCCGAGTGTTCGAAACGGTCTGCAACGAAGAAGAACAGACGAGTATTTGAAATGACCCTTCTATATTCCCACATGATATTAGTTCAGACATACACCCCGTTTTTCCGCAGTTTTTCCATTTCTTCCCAACCACCCAGCCGAAGCGGTGTGACTTGATGATTTTAAAGCTATCGTGGTAACACTCCCCCTCCCTGCCATACACAAATACATACTATATTCCCCGACCGGGACAGGATGGAAATAATTACATCCATTAAAGCACATACATAAAGTGCTCCACATTTGGAATAGATTTTCGGATTCTGGACGCGGTAATTCTTCAATGGACGAAGACTGAATATTGAATGACGGACTAGACACGTGTATATAAGTAAATATACAAACTGGTGGGTAGACACTGCAGACGATTCGGAATGGTCTGGTCACTTTTAGGAAAGTGCTCATTATCGTGAGTAAAATGCTGCTTACAGCATGTAGATGCTCCGAAGGTTACAGAGATATTGGAATTATCGTCTAAAACTGATATTCGGAAATTTCTGCAAATGAGATTTGGTGATGCCATCTTGTGAACTCAAGATAATGAGATAAATCTAAGGTGGATTATTCTTTGTGAAATAAATGTTAAAATCTTCCAAAGAAGTATGGTAATAACATATCTCTCCTGTAGAAGTTGGCGGTTTCATTTTATATCTTCTTTGGTGGGCTTACCTTTGACTTTTTCTGTGACTATTCTAAGGAGAACTAGGTTTGAAGGTGGATTTAGGTACCTTGGGGCATTATGTTTAAAATAAGGTCTCACACACCTCACAAGATGGGAAACGGCCGCTATTAGGTGGTTTTCATGATGAAAGCTATAAGAATATCACATATGTCAGATTTCGACCCATTTAGCTAGAAATTCACACTGAGTGCATAACTGGAACGGATTAAGAGATTTTACTCCTTCTGTCATTATTATAGCACCCAAAGACATTCAGAAATACTTGAATACAAGCATCTAGTCCGTCATTCAATATTCAGCCGTCGTCCACAAAAGAAGTTCCGCGTCCATAATCCAAAGACCTAATTCATATAATAGCGTCAGCATAAAATTAGAAGTGAATCATAGTATACAAAAAACTACGCTAGTTTCCTGCAAGAGAGAAGCCGTCAACAGTTTTCAATGATGTCAGCAAGACATCATGATGTACCGAAAATATCAAATTAATATCGCTGATTAGTATTCTTAATTCATATGATTTTCGTTGTGAAGTCGTTATCTAGAGTATGATGTATCTCAGTAGTTTTGATTATGACCGTTAATATGAACACTATGCGGATCCTGAAATACATGGGCCGATACAGCACCTAGCCCCGGGTTAAGTGCAATTAGACACAAGCTTGCGATATGTATCGCCAAAATTGAGAAACTCCAAGTGGAGGCGCTTGAAGACATAGCCCTATTTAATAATTTTCTGTAATAATGTTTTGTGGCGTTGATTAAAATCGTCACATTAACACAGGATCTAGAAAATGCTAACAGGCGAGATATGTATACGCCATATGCAGGTCCCTCTGGTATATTACAGTTCAGATTAGGATATTTTACGATTTCAACATTGTTATCATCTCTTTTGGCGAAAATCGACGAGAGAGACAGCCCACATCATTTTTATATATAGGGCCATCTGTAGTTTCCTTCAAATCCAGTGAAGGTGGATATATATCTTTCAATGCGTCATTTATATAGCGATTATACACAGCAATAAGATCGTCTATCTAGCGTTTGGTGAATGAGAAGGAACGAACTTTGAAATTATCTGTGTTTGAGAGCGTCTGCATTTAGTCTTATTCATAAGAGAACAGATATAGATTAGCCAAAAGAGGCGCACAATTAGTACCCATTGGAATACCTATATGCTATTGATATATTGTATTGCCAAATTTCACATAAATATTATTAATGAGAAATTCAAACAACTCTATAAACAAAGAAACATTCAACAAATGATATTTCTTGTATGTAGTAATGCAAAGAGATGTTTTATGGCTTCTAACATTGATATATCGGCGATCAGTTTTCTTGAACATCGATAATATTAATGAACTAAGACGATCAATAAGGTCCTAATGAGAGATTGTAGTATAGATAGTCGAGAAATTCCATGTGGATACATGTCTGTAGGGTACTGGTCCTTTCGCCTCAAGTTCTTCTGTAGGACATTTTGAGTGTTTTCAATATCCACATGCATTCAATGCCAGATTTCTTAATAATAGTGGCGCTATACCTTTCCCAAAATGCTTTTACTTCCTGAAGGGCACTCGTCAACAGGGTTGAAAGAAGTTTGGTGGTACGTTTCTAGAACCAGCTATGAATCTAGCTTTGTATGGTGATGTGTGCATTTTGGGAGTTCTGTACACTATCGGTGTGAATGGTTGAAAGACAAATCAGGAATTTTATAACTGTGAGTAGCGCACAAACTGAAATTATCATTTTTTGAGTAAAACTGAAGTAAGGCATAACTATGTATTCTTCCTCGTAGCTTCGACAGAAGCACGTGCTCATGCCCTTCAAAGCCTCGCGAGAAAGCGTGAAAGTGGACGTGATCACGCCTTTCTTTCTGAATGGTGAAATAGAAGACAGACAAGACTTGTTTGAAATCAATAATAACCCATTATTTAATATTCTATAACACTTACACCTATTACACACTGATAACCGTACAATTACCACAGGATTTAGCACCGTTACGAACTTTGTGACCTATGAAATCTACACCCGTGAAATCTACACCCGTGAGAACAGGTGTTCACTCGGGAGAATCCATTTCACAGGGCGGGTGATAAATTGCAGGACAAAGTCTCGTCTGCCTGTACAATCGAATAAACAAATACAGCAAGTAATAACTTCAGTATATTTTAACGACAGAAAATGTATAATCGCAGATATTTACAAACCAATTGGGACATACGAGTGTACACAATAAGAAGCATATCATCAGGAGAAACAAGACGTGCTTTCAGATATGAATTATCTATAGAAGCGGAGATCGAAAAGTTCATAAGAGACGCAGATGATGAATCTCTTCTTGCTGTTTTAAATGAGACACAACACAGGTGTGATCAGCTGAGCAAAGGTAGATTTTTCTCCGCTGACGATGAGAAATTGAGAGATCTGGCTAACAAACGAAATGAGCCAGGGACCGACAGGCAAACGAAATAGGAAATACGGATATTTAAAGGTATCAAATTCGTTTTATATTATAATCAAGTCTTATAAATAAATACATCTAGAGATTACCAGTTACACCAACCATTGCTTGAGATCAACAACTGCCACGGTTCTGCTTTAAGCGGGTGTGTCTATCATTGATGTGATGTCGGTTACATGTCACAGAAATTACAAACGACATCTGTTCCACAGTCATCACATCATGGCGGGTTTTTCTAAAACGCCAATGTTTCCAATAGCACCGTGAACATAAGTTTCCTTCCTAGTTAAATAACTGCTGGCAACCTTTTTTATTGTTTGAGAGAAAGCTGTAAATTAATATTTATTAAAGACGTAATTTTCTGTCTCAAGTTTAATTGTTGCTTCCATCGTGATTAATAAAGAATGCCACACAAATAGGCTTGTATGCATTCTTGTTTCACTGCGCCGATTCTGAGAGACCACATAAACTCGTCCATTGGTATTGACACGCTGCCAAATGAGGTGGACGGCACATTTCAACAAAGGGAAGAAAGGTTGTGAACGTTTACCATATTTTTCCAATCTTGCATTGTAATCTTTGTTGATAACCAATTTGAGTAAATCAATAGAATAGAAATAATGTTTTCATAAGCGTGCTAAATCGTTAATTTACGCACGGTTAGTGTGGGAAAGTTTATAAATTTTAGGGCGCGGGCTTCACCCTTGCCCTAAAATATAAACTTTCCCACACTAACCGTGCGTAAATTATCGATTTAGCACGCTTATGAAAAGATTATTTCTTAAATGAAACCCGTAATACATTGTGTGAAATGCGAATAACGAATCACACGTGACTGAATCCAAATCCGAATCGTCTATGATATAAAAATAAATTTACAATGAGAATGTCCATGAGAACATGCGTCAATTAGGATACATGTATAGTAGCAATCTATCCAACAGTAACCATGGTAACGTATCAGGATTACCCAGGCTTCCATCTGGTCAATGCCCAGGTCCAGGCCCATGCACTTGTGCTTGTGACCAATTTGCACATTTTACAATGTCCTCGTTTGTTGCTACATGTGTTTTTACTTTATATGTAGATGCCGACCTCAACGAATGAGCCGTATAGTGGATTATTCTTTAATGGGCGACGGCTGAATTATGAATGACGTACCAGACGCTCGTAATTGTGTCTATTCCTGCTGCCGTCATAAGTTTCTTAAGCCAATTTGAAATGGCAGATGACACCACTGGTTTATATGGCTTGGTACATCGTAACAGTAACTGAGTTTCTGTTTTACAGTTTCTCTTCAGAGGGCGGTGCGTTTTTTAAAAGTCCTTAATGTACTCACTGGATCTCTCAGTTTCTCTTCATACTTGTTTAATCATGATTTTCAGTGCGGATTGACCCACTTTCCGGACTTTGTTTAACCCAGATAGGCTAAATTCCATTTTGTCTTCAAAATCCCCACATCGCGTTGGGTACAGTTTTTTTAGTTCGGGCGCTCTGCTATCATTAGTTAAAGCCAAAAGCATGGTTAGTTTTTGTGTAAGGAGAGTGTCAGATAGGTTCTCGTTTGCACCCATTAAGCTGATGTGGTTCAATAGTCTGTCCACATCCCACGTTTCTGTTTTCTGGGGCTGCGGTGGTTTTGCATTAAAAATGGCTGCCATTATTTCCTTAACTAAATAATGTTGGCCTATTGCCATGCCCTCAATGTGTGGGTGAATTGTGGAAATGTCGCATTTAATCACACCAATGTAGTTGTACTCATAACCTTGGGCATCTCCCTTTTATTACACCAGCCAACCCATTTTCCCCAGGCGGTGTCCCTTTCCTCCGCGAGTTGGATAGTAAACTGGCGGCTTTCTCTGAAATGTTTGTTGTAAGGTTTCGTCTCCTGATATTTTTCATGCCGCCAGACTGAGGCATCCCTGTTTGACCAGGGGATGCTGTTCGTTTCTCATAGCCATTAGTAACTGTGTGTTGAGGGGGAAGAAGAATGGGTTCTGGCACGGTCATCTGTGATTATATGTCGGGAACCAAAGCTGTGTTTGCCGAATCAGAGTCACTAGTATTAGGGTGGCTTTTTCCTTGGTTACTTTGGCCAAGCATCTGTGTATCAGGCAAAATCGTGGAAATGCATATGCATAAATTTCCACCCAGTTCATTTGGAAAGCATCCGTGGATATTGCCTCAGGGTCCGCCCGCCAATTCACATATATTGCCGTTTGGTAGTCCAATTTGCAGGCGAACAAACCCACTGTTATGGGACCTAGGCATCTCTGAATTTGTTTGAAGAAGTGTAGATTTAGTTTCCAGTCGCTGGAATCGGAGTGGTGTCACGATTCATAGTCCGCTATTTGATTCTTTGACCCTTCTAGATATTCTGCTGTAAGAATGATCTTCTTCGACAGACAATATTCCCATAGCTGGAATGCTATTTTGTCGACATAAGCTACCGCGGTTTTGTTGTCTATGCTTAGACGGATGTGCAAGTTCTCCTTGTCCTTGGTGAATGTTAGTATTGCAAAGTATCCTGCCAGGAGTTATGATATGTAGGGTTTTCCCCCTGGGTTCCATAAGCCTCCCGTTATTATTCCATTCCACACCGCCCCACCCCTGATCTGATGCATCGGTGGTAATTATCATGTCGGAGCCTGTTGTCAGTATGACTTTCCAGTTCCACTCTGCCCAGTGATAGCTCTAACTTGCTCTCTACTGACAACGTTATTTCTGTCTCGTAGGTCTGGCCTTGGATTAAGCCTTTTGTTTTCTGCTTTTGCAAGTGACTAATGCAGTGGCGCTGGGAGTATTGCTAATATGGATGCTGTCAATTTCCCTATCACTGTAGCGAACTCTCTTACAGTCGCCATGTCCTGATACAATAAACGCGGACAGGTTTGAGTGATTGATACCACTTTATCTGGGGGTAAAGAAATCTGCATGGTCTGTGAATTGATGGAGAACCCTATGTACTCTATCAGAAATGTCGGAATCAGAACTGACTTGACCCAATTTATCACAAGCCCTAATTTCTGTTAGAGCTCCAGTGTCGATGCTAGATCTATCTCTAACTGTTCTTAGCTCTGATTGAACACAATTAGATCGTCGAGATATAAATTAATGTCAGACCCACTCTCCTCGGCAATGCCAGTACTGGTTTCAGAAGTTTCGTGAAGGTTTTTGGAGCCGATGCTAACCCAAAAGGTAACGTTTTGAATCGGAATAATTTCTCCCCTCAGATATTTCCGGTGTTGCTGATAAATTGGAATACAGAAGTATGCGTCCTCCAGGTTCACTTTTACCATGAAGTAGTTTGGTCTGATTATGTCCTTTAGCATCTGCATTCCTACCATTTTGAAATGTCGATATTGTATGTAGTGATTCAGATTTTTTGTTTTGTCTGTTTGGGGGTGTCAAAAAAGTTGTAATTTCTGACCTGAAACTGTTTCGAGGATATTTTGATCTCTTGTGATTTTTTTCCCCAGCGTTTTCTGTGATATTGTAACCTCCCCCCAAATAATTTGGCGCTTCGTGTGTCTAAAAGGCCTAATCGTCGTATCGCTGGATGACGGTACTTGTAATTTCCCCGTTTTAGGGATTTTTCTAGTGTTGGTCGAGCGACCTGTTGTTGCTGTTATTTTCTGCGAGACAATGTTTTTTAATAAATCGCACATGCCTGGTTTGTGCTTGCCGCCTCGTCCAGCCACTCTTTGAGATTGATGCTGGTATGGTTGAACTCGGCCTCTCCCTCGAGCATTAAACTCACTGGTAAACCGTGCCCTTTCACGCTGGTAGCGTTGGTTACCACGCTCCCCTCCGGAACCTCAACGGAATGGCGCCGAGAATTTCTTCTTACAACTGTAATCGTTACCCAGCTCACGTTGAAGAGATTTTGTTTTGTGACGGTCCTTTAGCTGTTTTTTTTCAGTCATATGTAGAATGCTTCCCCGAACAATTTCTTCTTGTTTTTGTTCTTCTTTAAAGTTTATGTGCCTTTTTGATTTTTTAGAAGGCGTGACATGATGTTTAATCTATATCGATATTTCCCAACGTAAAACTCGTCGACAATATTAATAAATATAATATAAATATAAATACTGTGAATAGGTAACAATTATTTGCGTCTTAGCAATTATTTTTGCAGATTCTGAGAGAATTTTCGATATATACGAGACGGAGGAAAGTTCAAATTTAACATCAATTTGACCATAATTCCAGCTATTTTTACATATTCCGTGCCTATCTGATAGGGTTTAGAAGCTAGAAAGGGAGATTATAATTCGGACAATTGCTGGAAAGCCATCGGTTATTCATCGGGTTAAATTTGCATAACTGGCTTGTATGCTGAAATAATGGTATGAGCATTCCCATGAAGAAAATATATACTTTTATAGGGTTTTCCGGATGGTTTGGCAACTCAGAAAGACGGAAGGGCTATACCAAGGGTCTATTTCCAGCAACAAGAGGTCTACTGTGGACTGCACCCTAAAATTAACAGTAAGTTTAATTTGTATCTAAACTGGTAGACTAGGGATATTCTGTACAGGAAGTGTGCGAACCACCAAGAGCCTATATTTGATTCTTATATTTCTAGAATACATAGTGTTGATTTACTACTGTATATCCTGCTTTGGTTGTCTCTACAAATCTCACTGGAGCTATCATACCACCTCGATCCAGAGAAGGTGGCAGGTTGAATCTAACTCCCTCGTTGGCCGAGACTCGTGCCAAGATTGTTCACAGCAGCCTGACAATTTTTCACGAGATTTATCACTTCAGTCTGATCTAAAGGCTAGGGAGAGGGCCGAATACTCTAGTCAAACTCCGCCAAACGGAGCGGTGGGTCTACATTTCACGAACATCTACAAACTCACATTGGTTATATGTAACATACGTATATCTAAGATTTGGTCAAAATTTCAATACAAATTTGGGCTAATTATGACAATGAACTAACGTCGTCGTTCACATTAAGTATAGGTAAGTCTTGGCCAACATTTCAACACAAACTTGAGCTTAACTTTACGCTGGACACGCAACAGTGTTCAAAATATGAATATAAAAGATTTGGTCAAAAGTCTATATTAACTTGAGCAAACTAACACCAATGTTCACATTTGGGGTTTACGACCAATTTATCGTGCCACTTTCTTGATGCCTTCGAGATGGATGGAGAAATTTCTCGGCTGAATCCGGGAGGGCAGAACCGGGACCCCTGGCGAGGTCTCCCGGTTTGTTCCCGGTTCTATCTCGATCGAAACGTCCTGGTTTTCGAGATGTATACGAAATTGATCAGTGCGCTCGAAGGGGGTACCGGTTTCTAAATGTCCGTGTTTTGTTGCCGTTAATTTGTGCGATACTTCGCTTCTCAAGCGAACAAAATGTTGTGCGAGTACCATATTGTGGTGGGCGCTTGTAGGATACGCATATTGTGGTCCAAACTTGAATCCCGTCAACGGGTTTGTTTTTTGAACAGATGTCTTTCATGTTATTCAACGTTTAATCGATACATTCATATCCTGATGTTTCTTGAATCCAATTGCAAGAAAATGTTTCATTTACCTATATAAATTATAAATATATAACTGAACGATCTTCTCTCACATCAATAATTAATTATATATCTGACTAGTATCCAAGGCGGAATAAATGACACATAAACTGGATTGTTCAGAATAATAATGCTGTTATTGCGTTAATTATTGTTCCGTAAAATTATTTTGTACCAGACATAGAACGTTTTAACCAATAAATAAAAGTTATGCTGAGTGTTTGACCGATATATTAATGCAGAATCAATTTTTGTGATATAAACTTGCCTGGAGGAGGTAGCGGAAATACTGACAATCGGAACTTGAGGTCTAGAGGTGTTGATAATTCACACCACAGTCGATCTGCAAAAAGCCGTCGGCTAAACACAACAGCGAAGGGAGAGGGGTTTCTTTGGGAGAAAAAACGGCAAAAACACTGTTAGAGGGGTTTTACAATATACTCACGTGCTATTATGTATTGCTAATTGCATGTATTTAGCATATTAAACGAATAATGAAAGTGATTACCGCCCAATTCAGAGGGCAATCACGCTTTAGGCCAACGGTCACATACAGTTTACTATCAACGATACCGCATGTTGTCTGCGCGAAAGGCTGATAGGGAATTCTCAAAAACTTCGATCTAGCGTTTATGTTTATTCTCCGGTTTCCCGTGGATCATCAGCCTCCACACCCGTGATTTTCAAAGCCACTGTATTTTTGAATACCGGGAAAACTTCTTATTCTATTTATTCTTGACTTGCAATTCAATACGCAGTTTCTAGACATCTCATAGAGTGATTCAAATTTAAGAACAAGTGCGAAATAATAATGATCCTGCTTATACAATTTCAGCTGGTTATGTTTCTTTCTTTCTGTGCATAACGTGTTGAGAAATCGCGCTGTCAGAGCAACCATGCGACTACAGATCTCTAGACGGACTAAAAAAATAATATTAAATGATTCATGTTCAATCTAATTCAATTATCCGTGTTTGAGCGCATATGTACTCTCCGAAATTAATCTTGCTGCCGCTAAGAAGTAGATATATAACGAGCATACGCTCTCCAAATAGTTAAACTTTCTTTTGAAGGCCTCCCGATTCCACTCTGGAAGCAAGTCCAGTTATTTCGAGGGGGGATCGTGATGGTCTTGTGCTTCGAGAAAAAACCAGGGGTAAACCGGGACAACAATCGAGACGAGATATTTATCGGTTTTACTCGTTTATAAAGAAACCGTCTTAGGACGTGTAAGTTATTGTTAAGTTATAATACACAAATTAAAATTTATGTTGGATTTATTGTTGGATTCCATTGTTTCATCTAAATATTGGTCAAAATCTAAGAATAAACTTTACCAAACATTGACAATGAACAAACAACAGCTTTAGTCGAAATTACTTTTCAACCTAAAATGTATGCAATTCATTCACAATGGAAAGGCAATCGTGTACTGTCAACATTAAGCATATTGTTCGCGGCAAACTGACATTCGGACCAATAGTGGTCCAGCTCTACCCCAAGCACACGCCCACGCACCCCCAAAATGCCTGCTTTCTATACTACGGCCAGACTGCGCATGCGCAGAATATTGAAAGCGGACGATGCATTACCCCAGTCGGATACTCCTCCACGGGAGTTTCAATATAAGACCTCGTACGACACCATCGGACCACTTGGGGCTCACCTAGACCCCAAAACATCCATCCAGCACTATTTACCCACTAGTAAAAGCCACAAAAATGACCACCCCTATAAACATACAGGCATTTTCCCGTACAGATGCAAATGTGCGAATCAGGCACGATTATAGGGGTAAAGTTCGTGTTCCACTTTTTATATTTTCGGGGAGAAATCCTCAATTTACATGCACCCACCCATGACTTGATAGGCAGGCCCGATAAGCCGGAGACCGACATTAGCCCTTTTGGACATGGTTGATAGGAGTTTTCCCCTATTGTAGGGGTAAAATCCGTGTTCCGCTTTTTATATTTTCGGGGACAAATCCTCAATTTACATGCACCCACCCATGACTTGATAGGCAGGCCCGATAAGCCGGAGACCGATATTAGCCCTTTTGAACATGGTTGATAGGGGTTTCCCCTATTGTAGGGGTAAAGTCCGTGTTCCGCTTTTTCCGTATTTTTGGGACAAATCCTAATTTTACATACACCCACCCACTACTTGATCGCCCTGGAGGAGCGCTTCACTTTGACACCTCATTCGACCCAATCGGTCCACTAGGGGCCCCTCTCCCCCCCCCCAAATGTCCCGGAGATTGCCGAAGATTGCCGGAGAATTTCCCCCAGCTCCCCGCGTATTTGAGACTATTTTTCTGTACGCGAAGGCTTTTTCCCGCGACCGTATCACCGCGGAGGAATACATGCCCCAAACGTCACGTGACCGGAAATGACGTCACCATGGCAACCACTTGACCTGCGCAGTGACCTGCAAAAATTGGAACTCTTCTGTGCTCGGAGGTAGTTTTTCTCCCCACTATGCAATTTTTTTAGGTCAAAGGTCAAGTTGCGTTAATATCAGTTTTATATACTACTTGCCTGACATGCTGATAATTATTCCAGAAAATTGGCTGCGCATTTATAAATGGACTGAAAAGAGTCAAACGGCAAAAAAATTCCGTTATTATCTAAAATATCATTTACAACCCGCACGCCTTTTCCATCCCAGTGACCTAAATGTAGAGCTTATCAATTTTAATTTTTTCATTGTACCATTTCATTCGAGAAAGTTTGACAGTCCCCTAGTTTTATTTGAAATTCTGTCCAGGCTAGAAGCGTGTCCCTCCAAAATACGTTTTCCATCGTTGGTATAATATTAGTTCTTAAGAATGCTGAACCAACTCCTATTAGGTCTATATTCTTTGGCATATACATTTTCAAAATATTACCCCACTTGGAATTATCAGCTTGTAATATCCTAATCCACGATCTAATTTGTGCATGGATTACATATTAACAATAGGATTAACTAAACCGCCATGTTCAAGTGGTTTAACAGAAATTTTTCTAAAAATTTTATCAGGTTTCGAGTTCCAAACAAATTCAAAACAGCGTTTCTGGAATTCATTTATAAGTGGTTCGGGTGGGTTTGGAAGAGAGGAAAATAGAT
Source organism: Hanleya hanleyi (assembly GCA_036873755.1). NCBI lineage: Eukaryota > Metazoa > Mollusca > Polyplacophora > Lepidopleurida > Hanleyidae > Hanleya > Hanleya hanleyi. Next base: position 22,195 of record JAVTVY010027533.1, read on the forward strand.
GGTTGAGTTTCGGCAACAACAAGCTTTTTTAAAATGACATTTCGTCCTAGTGGAGTCAATCATGAGTATGACAATATCTTTTAATTTATCTTTGTAATTTTTTCAACCTTTTCGGCCAAATTGTTTGTAAACACAAGACCTAATAGCTTAAAGTCACCTTGTGACCAGTCTAAATTCCATTTAGTACGAAACCACTGAGAAAATGTTGGTACTTGGCATAAAACTGCAATTTAAAACCAGTCACGACAAATTTAGACCCGCGAAGGAAGAATTAAAGAGGTGGGTCGGGGTACACCCCCATGTAATTTTAGATTTATTTCACCCGCTTCTCTACTAATCTTCGGCCCATTTCAAGGCACCCCCTCGTAATTATTGAGGGTGGAGAGACGAAGTGGTCCTTGGTCTTTGCTCTTTGAGACATTCCGTTCTTTGTGCAATGCGGGGGTATAGGGGGAGAGGCAAATCTTAATAAATTAATATCCTATCAACGTTTTCCAATAACTGAACATTAATAAGCGTCAATATTATCCTCCGTGTCATTAATCAAAGATCTTTTTTTTATATATTCATAATGGCATTCCTTGAATCAACTCAGAGTCGCTTTCTTGTACAGAATTTTTCTTAGTATGCATGGCGTTGATATTCATTTTGACCGCCATGAAAATCTTGTATCGACAAATACCGTGAACACAAAGGTAGGCAAAAATGTCGACTTGTCTCGTTTTGGTGTAGTCATGCGCAGTCATGTACTTCGCTCTATCGCCATCGCTCTATCGCTCTATCGCCATCGCTCTATCGCTCTATCGCCATAGCTCTATCGCTCTATCGCCATCGCTCTATCGCCATAGCTCTATCGCTCTATCGCTCTATCGCCATCGCTCTATCGCCCTACAGCACGATGGCGAAGTGACGATGGCCCCTCTCGGCCACCATAATGGCCATCGCTCTATCGCTCTATCGCCATCGCTCTATCGCTCTATCGCCATCGCTCTATCGCCATAGCTCTATCGCTCTATCGCTCTATCGCCATCGCTCTATCGCTCTATCGCCGTCACTCTATCGCTCTATCGCCCTACAGCACGATGGCGAAGTGACGATTGCCCCTCTCGGCCACCATATTGGCGAGCGGTCAGGGCACCTCCAGAGACGACTTAATGCACCCACCCTACACACACATGGATTATACATCATTTTAAAGCCGATGGTCTCTGCTTTTCAAATCTACCTGCAGTACTGTCAAAATGTGGTGCCGTTGCCATGGAAACGAGGTCTAAATAGGTCGTGTTAGATTTGCCATTTTCGTCACTAATGGAACACTTTGCAATACGGATAATATGGATTCCTGAATGCAAGTGTTTAAATGACGAAACAAGCACGAAACTTAACATCAGCCCCACACAAAAGAGCCTCAATGCGACCAGATTGGTCCTTTCCCTAATACTAGTGTATTACCTATATGAGCTTGATGAGACATTCGATAATTCGGTAGTGTCTTACATGCCGGTTTCCTGTCCAGAACTGTCCCATTCAAGTTCAAACCAGTCTCGCTGGAGATATTTATGTAATTTCCTGTACAATGACCTGTAGTATTTATTATTAACGTTACTTTCAATCCCTTCTGGAGGAGGCATTTCAGAATGTCGTGTGATCGTTTATGCCCGTTTCCTCTGTAACAGTGGCATTAATATGTAGATCTCGATTTAAAAGAAAAAGAGAAAATAAATCCAACAGAGCATTCCCTGGGACCCAGTAGGTAATTGCACTAATTTTCAGGGCGCGAATATAATTCTCAGGAAAAATACTTAGGCGGCATTATCCTGGGTCCAGTTTTCGATGTGGGTTCCAATTGGGCATAGTGGAAAATCAAGCCCAATTGAACATTCTCCTTGGTGCAGTATATAAGCCTGCCATGTTTGGTGGCAAACAGAAAGTTAGTCCAATGAATATGACATTTCCCATGATCCAGCGTTACAATACTCCATGGGATTAATTACCCAGGTGAAATTATCCAGGGTCCAGTTTCCGACAGGTGTCCTATTTGGGCACACTGAATAATTAAATCCGTACAACGTTCTTCGGGGTACAGGGAATAGTGTGAGCAAATTGATCCCAAATAAACTCCTTGTCAGTTCGGAACATTTTGCTAACAACCAACAGACAGGAACAGCCCATTTATTTATATTAACCGTATTAAGTAAAGGTTGCTGAAATTCCAAAATGGCCAACAGGTGGCACAGATTAGACCGAAACACAATTTAAGGTGAAGTATTGTTCCAAGATAAGCCTACTCATGCATCAAATTATGGAAATAATCTTATAGTAAAGGACATTATATAGACATAATAATGCGTAACTAAGACATAACCTCAATCAAATGAGATCACTAATGCAAAAACTCCAGTCAATGATAACACACTGCAAACTCGAATTGGTCACATCATGGCACAACGCTTCAATAGTGACATCATCAGATTCAGGAATGTTAGAACATATATCTGGAAGTACACAAAGATACCAGAATCTGCTTTCCCCTCTCTAAAAGTATATACGTGAAGGTAAAAATAATTCCAATCGTAAAAATTCATCACTTTTTCTGACAAAATCAGGTATTAGCAGGGTCCTTCGGCGGCCATCTTGGAAAATAGCCGCCATCTTGGATTTCAGTTAGCTAACATTAATTTCTGAAAAAAGTGTCCTAATTAGACTACCCATGTCAAGTTTCGCGCTTGGATCATCATTTGAACCTTTGCATCCAAGAATCTATGTTATCCATATTATCAAGTGTTCCAATAGTGAGGAAAATGGTAAATCTAACATGACTTTTTTGGAGCTCGTTTCCATGGCAACGGCACCACATTTCAACAGTACTGCAGGTAGATCTGAAAAGTGGAGACCACAGGCTTTAAAATGATGTATGATCCAGGTGTGTGTAGGGTGGGTGCATTAAACTCGAAAAATAAGGCCTTTTTCTAGGATCTGCCGCTCGCCTAATAGGTGTCCTATGTAGCGTAGCAAGTGAACACTCATATCTGAGAGACCACCGTTTCTGTCACACCGGTGTGACGGAAACGGTGGCCCCATGCATCCAGTGTCCGGGGGACACTCGCGTCTAGACGTAAGTGTCCCAAGACACTAAGATCTGGATTTAATTGTCCGTCGGGCATTCAGGTCTGGATTTGGATGTCCTGGGACACTGGCTTCCAGGAGACGAAAGTCCTAACCTGGAGCCCAGTGTCCGCCTCGATTACTACTTCCATCCAGTTTACACGTGAACATGTTTACCAGGGAGTAGTATAGAAAGGGGAGTTACGGCGTTATTGACCTACTTCCGACAGGTGGCGCCAACAGATCATTTCCGTCTGACCTTTGTGAAGTCACTTCCGGTTCCGGTCATGTGACATAAAGTGACCTTTAACCCTGCGCATGATTTCCGCTATTGTGCGCATTTCCACTATTGTGCACTTCCGATCACGAGACTGGAACCGGGAGTGACCTCACAAAGGTCAGTTGAAAGTGACCTGTTGACCTCACCGGTTGTAAGTAGGTCAATTACTCCCTAAGCCCCCCTCTCTCTGTCTCTCCCTCCTACTCAGGAGGTGAGTGAGGACGAAAATGAAATGAAAAAACATGATAATTTTAACAGAAAATCTTGCAATTTATGCTAAGAAATGTCCAGGTAAGACTGCATCAAATCTAAGGGCTTCTCCTCGTGCTTTTGCGCCTCTTTGTTTGTCCGGTGGGAGCTTGTTCACTACAATGAAGAATACAACATATTGGCGAGCATACGTTACAACAAGTCAACACGAGAAATAACACGTTCTTTTGTTTCCACGAATGTAAGTCGCGATATGTATTTGTTCTATAAAGGTGTGGAAGCTGCCATTCAGTGGGGTAACTAGGCCACTACTTGTATTCTTTTAACGGCATATTCCGTGGGTCTTCCAAAGAAGGGGTCAAATTTGCAAGTTTTCTATATATCTTGGACTATTTTATGCAAACAATTCCTTGTTTAACCCTACCAGGCCTGGGGGAGAGACATTCGCCACCGCCCCCTCCCCCACCAAACTTTCTGCGCAATCTCCGGAACGACAAAAACTTGAGAGCTGTTACTCCGTGAATTTGTAGTTTATCATATTGGGGTCATTTGGAGTCTATTTACATAACCTCCCGAGCAGAGGATCACGGGTAAAATCACGGTTAATTTATCATGCATTTTTGTTTGGAAAAATTACATGAATACAAAACAAAAAAGATCGATTTACTCTGCTGTTTAAAACGGTGTAAACGTTTCCAAGAGTTTTGTTTGGTTTTCGTTGAAAAAAATATGATAAAGCCAATTATGACGCCGTTACTAGAAATGACAAAAATGTAAAGAAAACATGTGATAAACTAAAATCTGTTTGTAGAAAATAGGCAAAAATCAAGAGCATCCCCAATGAATGCAGAAAATGTAATAAAAAAAAAAGAAAAAAAAAGAATTATCGATGTCCCCTATGGGCTACCTTTATTCAATCTTGGATGGAATAGGCAAATATACCCGGTGTTTGTCACGAATACACCATTAGTTTGCGAGCGCCTTAGGTTGAACTACCGGTAATATATACATATTCGCAGTCTACAAAATATATTAATTGCGGGTCACAAGGACTCACTTTTCGCATTCCTATGTAAATGGGTTATACCAAAAAAGAATAGTATCTCGCTCAAACAATCAAAGATAAAACTCATAATAAATATATTCACTTCAATGATCAAAACAACGGAATTTTGTTGGCATACTGCTACCAGAAAATTCCCTTGAGCAGCTCGACGTATGGAACGTTTCTCTTGCTGACTTTTTCCGGCTTCGTACTTGTCGATATTGTTGGCCAAATATCGCAGACTATCGGCAGGATCTGAGGATGACATGGGTCTGATTGTGGAGAGGTGGTCAGCTTTTATACACACCTGATCAGGTACACAGAAAAAAAATCCTTAAAAATTTAAGGAATATTCCCCGACTGTTATACCAGCGGAATATTCCTCAACATAACTAAGGAATATTCCTTACCATCTTAAGGAATTTCCTTAACATGCTACGGAATATTCCTTATTGAATTTTAAGGAATATTCCGCCGGTGTAATAGTCGGGGAATATTCCTTAAATTTTAAGATTATTGTTTTCAGTGTACTCAATATAATCCATTAATTTCGCAGATGTGCCATATATGAATGCAGTAATCAGATGCATATAGATGTCGTGGCATTTTTTATTTTGCATTCATGTTATGTTTTATTTATTGATTATTTTTTATGATACCAGATGCGCCCCTTTACGGTTAATGCGAAAACAAATTAAAACTTATATTTTATGGTATGCTCCTATGCAAACAAATGCCCCGATCCTAGTTCACGAACGGCGAGTCAGCTTGAAATGTCCGGAGAGATCGTTCAGGATATCCCGCATTCGGAAGATACGGACCGAATATGAAAAGACCCCGAGCATTATATTTGCATATCGTAAAATATTCCAATTTCGCCCTGACTATGCGAGAAGTCGTAAGTGGTATCAGCGGGCAAGCGTGGTCATTTTAGGGTAACACTAATTATAACAGTAATAGAGATCTCCGACATGACAATTTTCTCAATATTTACTGATGTCAGAAACGTGATATACATTTTCATTAGATATCTTAATATCTCGTGTTTCTTTCTGCTTTCGCAACATTCACAAAATCTTATGCGAGCGAAAATTAACCCTGCGCGGAAAGAAGGATTCCTAGTCCTTCTACACGGTGTTCTTCGACATATTGAAGATGTACGGCGGCCCATATATGACCTGCTATTTTTCCAGTTTTGTATTATTATTTTAGTTCTAGGTTTGCTTCTTTTGGTTTAGTTTTCACCCGGATGGAAACTTTCCAGTCACATGGGTGAAAAGGTTTTCACCTGGGTGGAAACATTTTCACCGGGGTAAGAAGATTTTCACCTGGGTGAAAACAGGATTTCACCTGGGTTAAAACAGGTTTCCACCAGGGTGATAACGTTTGCGCCCAGGTGGAAATCTTTTCACCCCGGTGAAAACGTTTGCACCTGGGTGGAGAGAAAGGAGTGAAAGAATTCCCCACCCCCCACCCAATATGAAAAAATATATATATATATATATACAAAACTAAAATTAATAGCATGTCGTATATTGACTTATATACATAAAATTATTTTTTTCTAAAAAGGTAGATATATATATTTAATAAAGATGCGACGGTATAACTTTACAAGACGTACTAAAGCTGTACATGAGAAATGCAGAAAATCAAACATTTTCAACTGACCCCGACTAGGATCGAACCCACAATCTTACCTTCTACTGTACTGTCCACCGTCTATGCCTTTACTCACTGTACCACCGATTTGCTGGTCGAATCTCTGTTCAGAATTTCTAGTCTTTACTATTCCCTTAGTTTCATATATAGGTCAACCGGACTCTGAGGTATGCCGGACTCTGAGAACTTCCATAGCTGTGGAAGCGCCCATAGTCCGCCAGATGCCATGGTCCGGGCCCTATATATATGAGAAGGGACATTCCTGTCTAGATTTCAGTGACCCGGACTCCAACGATAACAGGACCCTGGTTTCTGCTGATAGGGGGACAATTGTATCCGAGGGAGGACTTTAGTATCTGGATCTGGGTGCCCGAAGGGCACCCAGATCCAGATACCATGGTCCCCGGACTCTCATATCTGGCGGACCACGGTTGCTTCCACACCGAGTCCGATCACTTCAGGCTGATCCACAGCCTATATGGACCGCCAGCCTTTCTCGCCAGGCTCCACTATAGGAGCGATGTGTCTACGTTTCACAAACATTTACAAACTAACATTGATTATAGGTAAAATTTTATACAAAATTAAGCAAACATTTACAAATGAAAATACAGCAGTGTTCACATTAAGTATATCTAAGATTCGGTCAAATTTTCAACACAAACTTGAGATAAGTACGGCAATGAGCTAACAGATAACAGTTCAAGTTGTGTGCAGCTAAGTCCTTTTTCAACATTTTAATACAAAGTGAAGCTAAACTTTACGCTGAACAAAAAATCTTAAAAATAAGGTTTGATAAAAATTTCTGTATAAACATGAGCAAACTTTTAGAATGAAGTAACAAGAGTATTCACATTAAGTGTATTTAATTTTTGTCAAATTATAGTGCACCCTTAAGTTAAAATGTACGTTGGACACATAGTAGTTTCAATAAGTTCACATTAAGTATATCTAAATATTGGTCAAATATTATAAATAAACTTTAGCAAACACCGATAATAAACAAACAGCAGCTTGGTCGAAATTCCAATACAAATGTATATACTAATACAGGAAGAGTGAAAAAACAACAGCACAACACTATAGTGTGATTCATAACATACACAAGAAAATGGTCTCTTTGCTCAAGAAAAAGACCCGTTTCTTGTGACGTAGGTACCCCTTTCTTGTGACGTAGGCATATATGTATATGTAGTTCAGAGATGACATATGTGTTAAGCCTGATATGTGTTTTGTGTGTTTCGTGTGTTAAATTCATAGCACAGTAAATTTATAGCTTTAGATGCATAAAAAGCGTCACAGGTGCCGTTTCAATATCAAGCACAACACTTTCACAATTGAAAGGCAATCGTGTACTGTGCTAACACTAAGTACATGTAAGTTGAATAATCAAAATACTCAGCACTATACATGGATAATTTAATTTTCTCCAATGATTTGTGAAAGTATTAACCCACTGTGTCCTCACAGGGATTCCGAACGCTGGATCCCGCTGCCTTGGGTTTGTTTTAAACAATCACTGAGATTGATAAAATGTGCCATAAACTTGAGTTTGAAAAATAAAGTTGGTTCAAAACCAAATATTTAACACTGGGTATACCCATTTAATTATAATGTAACCACATTAAAATATGTCAATATGAAAACAAATAGAACCTAGTGATTCAATCACTGCTATATTGAATAAAACACTTGTATATAGTCAATCGTTAGTAATTTGCGAGAAAGAGTAGTAAAAATAGTGATTATGTAAACCCGCTGGACTGGAAATATAGAATGCTTTCGTTCACAACAATTTAATCATATAATTTAGTGAAGTCCATGAAGGATATATTTATAGTGATTTTATCACTGCTTTCTGGAAAGTTTGTGTAATGGTTATGAATCTATCAATTATATAACTTTGAAAAAATTTGAAAAGAAAAGTATTATGTGAATGGATATTTCAAACTGATTGAGCAACACCTCTCTGGGAAATAACATTATGTAGGAATTATCTTATTAAATATTATATAAAACTGTTTGGAGCAATATAACATACAACAGATAGTTGAGTTTCAATATACGCCCGAGCATTGGTAAAATTATATTTTTGAGATCCCACGTTTAAATTTTGGTGCGGATTGTTTTGTGTGCAATGATAGATTCTTCATTGAGACTATTGTGATCAGACTTTGACTTCAAAATACACATTTTTTTCTTTTGTCCAAGACTGGGATATCAGCATACACAAAATTTTCTCACATTCTGTATTCTAAAAGTGGATATATAGCCAGATGACTCGAAATCAATAGGTGTCTTCATTGCCATGAGGTATACATGAAATTCTGTCATATTCTGCAGCCCTGCACTGGAGTTTAGCCCGGACATCAATATTTCCAACCATTTCCGGGTGTTATCCTGGGGGTTATTTTAATTGGCTCCTTCGCTAAGAATATTCTGGGGTGCCTGAGTTCTGCTTTCGGCATGTAGAGAAAAAAGCTCCTTTGTGCAAGACTGCACAACGGGAAATATAGATGATCGACCCCTCACAAAATGTTGACAGCCTCGTAGCACTTTAATTAAATTGCTTCCCGAGGTAAGATGAAATTCTGAATGCAATTAGAGAAGCAGCGATGTACAGTTTCATTAAAACTTTAGTAAAAATAAATTATTCAGTGGTCTGTAGCAAGTGAGTTGCTGAATATTCTGCATTATATTAATGTTGGGCTACCCAGCAACAACCGGGGAGACAACATTTTTGTATGTTCTCTAAAGATATAAGATATTCTGGTTCTGGATATTTAGTCACCCCGTTTGGAAGGCAGGTGCTCGTCGATACATTATAACGTCTTATTGTGACGTCCCACGTCGCGATGGCATGTTCCTTTCTGGAGCTCCATCAAAGTTTTTCTTTAAAAGTCGAATTACAGGAGTGAGTGAGTGAATAGGGTTTAACGTCGCTTTCAACATTTTTTCAGCTATATCACGACGGGGAAGGGAAGGGAGGGGAGGGGGAGGGGCAAGGGAACCTACTTGTAACAGAGCAGATCTAATGCTGCCATTTTATAGTGCTGTCCCACTGAAATATCATGCCGTAGGCAGACATGACACCCCACTCAGTCACATTATACTGACACCGAGTCGAATTACAACAGATGATACACAAATATATAGAACCGACAAGATTGTTCCTCAATAAAACAACGAATGATTGTCGGGTTCACCAAGGGTAAACCCAACATTAGTATCACTTTTCAGTTTTTCTTTTTTCTTCTGCACATGTGTAGTTTTGATCTCCTGCCCGGAGACTGTTCTCATTTGATGCCCCTTACAGCATTCACAACAGGCCTCGCACAAGCCATGCAATTCCAGGCGCTAAGAGTAATGGAATTTCGTTGAAAGGACATGGAAAGTCAGAGGAAATATATGTACAGAGTCCGGGAAAATGAGTGGAAAAAGCTAAGTTATTCTCTGAAGTTCAGCGAAATTTATTGCGGAATAAAAATCCAAACAGCCGTGAAACGTGTTTGCTGGTGACCCTTCGCCAGATTGGAACGAGGTCAGACAGCTCATTTACATATTTTGTGTAGTCCATTGGTTGAACTAAACTCGTGACTGTAATGTCGTTCCTGTTTACGACATATGCCGTCAACCGTCTTAGATACCATGTGCGTTCAGCATACGTCGGCAGACATCTTGTTAGTCAGTAACTGAATAAATCCCTGTGTGAACTCGACACGAACTGTGTTCGTTTTGGTACAAGGCTAGATACCATATTATGGCGACGAGTGAGAACACAAGGCAAGACATCGTCAGGAATTTGTGAGAGTCAAATTCTGCAACTCCTGCTCGTACAGTCAACGAGAGGCGGAGGTAGGAACTTTTGTGAACTGTTTGTTCGGTAACGAAAACAGGGTGCTGACTAACCCTTACGGTGACAAACTTCAGAAATCGTGAAAACCTATGAACTTTACTTGATTTGTGCTCACCCGCTGACTGTTCTGTCAATATTAGTGCAAGTTTACTGTGTTTCTGTGACAATGGCAACAAGTTTACCGACTTTTGCTAGTTTTGATGTCCACTTAGATGGTAACGTTGGTCCACGTTGGACGAAATGGCTGTCCAGATTTGAACGTTTGGTGATTGCACTAGACATTAAAGATGATACACGGAAACGTGCTTTACTGCTTCACTATGCCGGAACCGATGTTGATGAAATTTTTGACACACTCTCAGATTACTGGTGATGACAAAGACTATTTAAAAGCTCCCTGTGTGAACTCGACACGAACTGTGTTCGTTTTGGTACAAGGCTAGATACCATAGTGACTGTTTTCCGCTGAATTAATATTCATATTCTGTGACGTGTATTGGTCGAGGTCATAATGTCGACAGCTGATTGGCTCACGCTCTTGACATCTGTACTAATTTACGTATCAGAACAGTCGCCATTTGAACTGGTCAAATTGCAGTCGCCATTGTTCGTTGGTTTGGAATTTAGCTTTGGGCTAATTTTGCCGATGCCGGGAAAATGCAAATTTAGTGAACATTGGCTGAGACTGGATGATTATAACTGTGGTTGTCCCGTCACGGTGAGAGGACAGCAACGTACACGGTGTGTCAAACAAATGTGGATCTGTCCAATATCGGCGATGGTCCTTTACGGAGCCATACAAAAATTACAGGATACACAAACTTTACACACATATTCTTGAGGTTGTTCTATAACTATATGGCACTTTATGAATTATTATTACGAATATGAATTTTAATATTTTTGAACATTTTTCAATCTTTGGTAAGCTACCTTACAACAAAAGTTATGATTCATATATAGTGCAAGATCACAAAGATGATCTTCACTTTAGATAGGGAATCGTCCTCAATGCGTTTTTGATACACACAGCTGGTGGGGCTAATTTTTGTCTAAAAAGCACCAAATTGACCATTTGAATAGATAAAGATAAAGAATAATCAAGACCTACAGACAAACACAACCAGACTTACAGTGGTTCAAACCTGCCGTATTTTGCACTTTTCGGTGCATTTACAGTCGACATTTTCTCTCCAAATTCTCGTTGCAAAATTATGACACCTTTAACCAAAATCATATTTAGACTTATTTGTTGGTCAAAATAGCTAAAATTGGTTTTGGTTAAAGGTGTCCTATTTTTGTAACAAGAGAAAATCCGCACCGAAAAGTGCCTAAAAATACGAAAATAAGCCAACTTACCAACTTTAGTGAGCCATAAATCCGTGTTCGTGCATCTGCAGTCCTTCATTATTTCGGGTCTTATAATTCAGCATGAAGGCTGTACAAAATGGTCCATTTCATATCCTTTTGATAAAAGTGAAAGTTTGGCCCTTCAAACCGAACAGCTTGAGGACGATTCCCTATGTCAAGCGAACACCACCATTCTTCCCAAATATGGGACTAATAAACTCCTCTGATGCAAGTAAACCCGACATCAGTACTTTAAGTACTTTGATTTTTACTCTGTGAGTACCATTACATAATGGTAAAGGCTTTGGAATCATGGGGTACATATTCTGCTTATGGAATCAGTATTCAATCACTTGCATTACATCATATTCATTGGGTTGAAATATATTGTGAACGAAAATAGATCATATCGACTCGTGTCATAATATAATGGCATAGGACTATTTCTGGGCGATGTTGTTTGACAATTTCAGCACACCAAACTTTTAATTTTCTATATATTTTTTGCTATGAAAATACATTAGAAACAATGGCTGATATGTCAGTCTAGGCCGTAGCATAATTATTGGTACTTCTAAGTATACCTTCCACATCGTACATATGATACATTTGATGGCACAAATGCAAAATGGCGAAACCTAAATATTTACTAGTTTTTATGAGTTATTTAGCATATTGAGCATGTAAAATGTAATATTTAAAACATTCTGTTAAAATTGGGTCCTTAAATGTATAATCGTTTTGTGAGCGTGCTCCAGGAGCAAGGCATCTGTCGTACCCCATCCTGTGTTGAATACTTGGCGACATTTTCTTTTACCGTGATCAGCATTTCTTCAAGGTGTTCAGTCTGATGATCACTCTTTACGACCTCCACAAACTCATGAATAAACCAGGAACCTGTCCCCATTCGTCTCCAAGCCTTCATCCCTGAAACAGGAATAAAAGAACTTGTATTAATGCCATTACTGATGAGATAAATTAACAGACGTGAATGACTCTTTGCATTAAAGTCTGTCCATTTTAATTAGTCGTCTACTTTGGAGCTTAATTAATATATTCATGCCTAATGTCACAAAGGTCATTGATGCCTTATATAGTGATAACAGGCAGTCCTTTCGAGTGTTGTTCATATCCCATGCCCAGTAAAATTGCCGAAGGACAAACCGCACACACCTCTATGGCTGTACATGGCATTGTTGACCTTTGTGCTAGTTAACACGAATACATTATGATGTCTCCCTATGTGATTGAGCGCAGGTACATGGAAGAACTGTTCTGGAGTTTTATATGGAGATAACTACAAAGTTATTTCAAGCGTGATATATTATCGATATCACGGAATAATGATAGCCGTTTTGTAGAGTTTAGTTTGTTCTGTACAAGGCAAAAAAGAAAATTTATGCAGAGTTTACTACTTATTTTAGAGAAGCTCCAAAGTGGACGACTGATTAAAATGGACAGACTATAGTATACAAATCCGTCTCTCCCCAGGTGAACTTGTTTGATGAAAAAAAAATAAACACAAAAATATTTCGAAATTAATTGAACGGATAGGCTACATACTATTCTTCATTTTGTGAAAACTTGGTTGCAGGTTATGCGCATTAGTTGATAATATGTAGGTAAAATATGTCAAACAGACTATTTTGTCAACTCTTAGCGTTTTAAATCAAGAAAAATTTATTAGCTTGACCAAAAATGAGTTCAATATTTCTTTGACACTGATGATATTTTCTGCATTGCTACAAAGTATCGCTTAGGTTAACGTAATCATACAGCTATGTTATTCAGTAATTCAGTATTTTCAAAACTTGAACATATCTAAGGAATTTTATATACGAATTTGACTATAGCATGTATCAAACAAGCGAGTCAAAACGGCCAGGTGACAAAAATGAATACTTTTCGTGAAATTAAAGTATTCTCCAACCTGAAAAATCCCTCGGCTTCCCCGAAGCAATTGAGAAATATGCTGCGAATGTACAACATTTTTTACAACATATCATTATTCTGCAGATTTAACAGCTACATTCAAGCAAATATCACAAAAGGGGCATATCTCTGCAAAATAAAAGCCGAGGCTTCTACAATACAAGTAGATGAATAATTTGGTAGCCCTTCCGAACACAGTTCTTCAGATATAACTGGTTAATACACAAGCATATCCAAGATTATTACACTCGGAAAGGGGCATAACTCCATAAACTAAGAGCTGAGATGATAATTTTTTTTGTACGCTTCTAGAATACAACCAGATAAATAAGTTTCCAAACTTTAATAGACGATCTGCAGATATACCTTTTACACTCAACTATATATAACAAAATCAGAGATTATTAGATCCGAAAAGGGGCACTCCATAAAATATGGGCCGAGGTGACTGATTTTTTTGTAAGCATTTACAATACAAATAGATAAAAAAAGTTTCATCATAATTTGCTACCTGTACCAAACACAGATAATTAGATATAACTAGTTACATTCGAGTGTGTATTACAAAATCAGATAAAAATCAGTAACTCAAGGCCTAAATCAGTAACTTATTCCGGAACCCCCTCATTTCATATACTACACTAAACCCATTTTTATGACGACACATAGACTAAAATATTTATAGTATATATATATGCACGTTTCGTGTCCCTGTCACATTTGAGTGTTCAGCACACTTTCGGAGTGTCCCCAATAATACTGTCCTGTCGAAGGTTTATGATATTTCGAACAAACTAAATGTGGGCATACTGAGTGAATAAGGGCAGAAAAACAAAGAATCGGAGACTTGCTAAAGTTATAGTAAGATGGTACGGTATCCCATTACCTGGTGTGGTAGCATAGGCCAGGAGGATGTCAGAATCTGTGGGAACTTTGATATCTCCCACAATATCAGCGATGTCTCTAATTTCATCGTCACTCACATCTACTGCTCCTTGATTTTGTTTTCCTCGACAAGCTTGTACAAGGAACACCCGAGGCTTGTCTGCGACATGACAAAATAGCCATGTGATAAAAGAAGAGAATAAAATAAGAGGTATATACTGAATGAACTGAATGGTGACGGTATCAATCAAACATAATGTTCGCCGATTAGCTATATAGATGAGACAGCACCCAAGATGCTCAGCAAAAAAAATCACTACATACCCTATGCCCAATAATACTAGAAATATCGTTGACGCTACCTATCACCGCGTGTGAAATTCTCATGTTGTTGCCACGCAGAATATTGGTGTATGTATATTATTCAATACCAAATCATCGCTATATAGATAGTGGATTTGATCACCTTCAAATAGCCCTGGAATGCATCATTTTCTGACAGTCTCAGAAGAAGAAAAAACCCGTCGGTTAAAGCTTTCATTTGCAAAGTCTCATATTGTGGGGCGGAATGACTCAGTAGGTTAGAGCTTTGGGCCTCTTCGGTCAGGCGACTGGAGTTATAGCTAGACGACGTGATTTGAGTTCAGTCAGATATATAGTCTCAACAATGTCATTGGTATATTACCCGATTAACCGAATGAGACCTACATTCAACATGTGTTCCTAGACATTGATTTTCATTTTTGAAGCAAGGAAAACCAAGACCGAGTGAACCCTCATCAATTAAGCAATTTATAACCTCAGTGCGACATCCAAATTTCAACCGGAGTCCTATTATTAGTTTTGCTCGAAAGACGTATAAGTACATTTCACATCATAAGTCGTATAACATCATTAGCACCAAATTAAAAGAAAACAATCATATTATATAGAGATAGGTCAGTTTCATGCAAGATAGAAGCGATCAACAGTTTTGAATGCTACCGGCAAGATATCCTGATGTTCCAAAATCTATATCACTGATCAATATTATTAATCCATATGATTAACAGGGGTGGGGAGCGACATCATCTTGGGTCTCTTCTGTTTCACGTCAAAATGAGCTAACCACTGTGACTCAGGAGTTTTTAACTCACTATCAAAGTAACAAATTTTGAATTGCATGCATGCTAGGACTGTCTACCTTATAGGCTTTTCGAATATTGAATGGGAAATTTTGAGGATGACGGCTGAATACTGAATATCAGATCCGACTCCTATATTTAGATGTATGCATGCATTTAGATGGCATGAATATCACCGCATTAACATGAATATACAGTTATTACTGACACAAACATTTTAACATACCAGCAAATTTCGGAATCTTATCATTTCTGAAAGTGCGTGCAATTTCATCCATGCTGATTCGCTTGTCATCCATGGTGTTGATCCCGTCCTGTTTGTAAGGCAAAGAGTAAATATTAATCATTTATTTATTGGTTATTCTGCATGATCAAGGATCAAATTATTTTCACAGACATAATAAGATTGAGAAAGATTCGGAGTTTAAAACACATTCCAAAATGAAATTACATGAATCACCCTACAGAAACAGAAATCGGATCTTAAATCATGTATGCGATTCTGAGAGAAAAACCTTTTGCAAACTTACAGACCAACGAAACGTTCCCACAGATTCAGCGTGAAATTAATTTCATGTTCCAGTAAATTTAGATCACATAAAAATATTGAGGTGGGAAATTATACCTCATATTATTGGTTTATTACAGCGTTTACTAGGCTCACCTTATCACCATGACTTAGAATGGCACAGATGAAATATTCATATTTGGGGCCAAAGTCTCTGTTTAATTGTGTCTGTGTCTCCGCCAGGCAGCCTTTGACCTGTTCTAAGCCGAGATCATGCTCACAGTTTACCTCACAGTTAACAGACTCCAGGAATTCTGTTAGCGCTTTAACATCTTTATCTGTATCTGAAAGACAAAATAACGTAAAACGTCAAAAAAAAGCATTTTCAAATATTTAAAGCGAAATCTCTCAAGTAGAATTATTTCAAAACATTCTGAACATTAATCTCAAATAATATAGAAGCATCAAATTTTAAAACTGATTTTGCGAAAACATTTATAGCTCTTCTTTTTCTGACTCGTCCCCCGTCCAGGCAGGGATTGAAGACATTTTCCTCCAAGGGAACTCAAGACAGAAAACAGACATCATAAAATATCATTAACTGTCGCATGGGCTTACAGTGAGGAAATATTCAAACCTTTCTCTGTCAAATTAATGTTGGTACAAATTACGAACTGGCGTTCAATAAATGTCCATTCGTTTGAGCCATTTTGTACTATCTAGCGGTCACATAGTTCACCATTTTCCAACAGATGACTTGATAGGGCTATTACATCATCGCTCTGAAATATTTGTATTTAATATCGCTTACGGACCTTGTGGTAATGCCATTCAATATGTCCACATGGTCAGCTACAATAAAAGCGTGTCTGGGATACAAATCATTAAATGGATCACTTTCGATTCTTGTGATGTTTTAAAATTTTGCAGTCAGTATATTTGTCTGTGGGGTCATATGACTTCTTGTCAGTGTACGCCGGCATGGTTTTCCACCACCTTTCAATGTTACGTTTAAACTAACATGTAGTGTATACTCACCATCTCTGTCTTCAGAGAAGAAGTTTAGGATGAGACAGAGTCCTCTGCCCTTGCTTACGTTATAGCGGCTCTTTACAGTTGTGTCATCTGTCAGACCTACAATCAGTCAATTTAATTCGTGGATATTTCTTCTGTGGACAGCAAGGCGATCGGGCAATTGAAACAACAGTAGACAAAAAATAGGCACAATAACTGTTTGCATTATGATCATCCATGTACAAAGAAATTGTTTGGGATATGTTACAGATTGGATGTAAATTACCTATAACATAAAACTGGTTTGAAGTTTATGGTGTCGGAGAATTACGTTCCTAAAATATTTCCGGAAGATGATTGTTAATAAGACATAATTCATGGGAAAGTTGATGCACGGTCATAACATACTCATAGGCTTTGAGGAGTATAGAAGGGGTAAAACGATAAGATTAAGAAACCAAATGACATTTGATAAAATGCAAGAAGGCATGCAGCCATCCTGTCTGAAACACGCAAAAAAGAGTCAAAGTATTTTAGAACACCTCTTAATTTGAGAACATGACTGGTCTCAAGTCGAGATATAATATTGTTAGGAATAAAAAATATACATACCATCAGAAGTTTCCAGTTTCATACGCTTAGCTGAAACAAAATTTCAAATTGATAAATACACCCAATTATTTGAAGTGAGATTGGTGTGATATGATCGAGGGTCGGATGGTTGAGGAAGGAGGATCAGATGCATCACGATGGAATAGAACGTAACAAAGGAGATAAATGTGCATTGCATTTTACTGAGGGAGTTTCAAATGATTTAGCTAATGATGTGCATTATATCGACATGTATATATCAAATCCAACGAGTAAAACTGTTACCCAAATTACCTCGCTTCATCTATATGTTCAATTTTGATGCTTGAAATAATAGAGAAATTAAATAAGGTACCTTTTAATTCTGGTGGACCAGGGTCCGTTTCTGATCTTCTTGTTCCCCGACTCGTACTTGCTTGGTCATTTGATGATGCTAAATTTGCTAGACGTATATTTTCTTCTGCTTCTTCTACGAGATCTAAGCAGTCATCTCTGTCGCATTCTGCTTCTCTTATCATTTCTTTAAGTTTCGTATAGTCACCAGCTTTGATATGTCCAGCATTCTGGAGTTTGTCAAGAAGACCATTCATATCTTTGCAGCGGTCCAACACACCCCCTTTTAAATAGGCATTTGCCAATCGTTTCAACTCTGTAAACATATCGGAATCTGGACTGAAAATCTTATTCATTTGAACGATTAATCCATGATGGATTTTTTTAACTTTTTCGCTCGGGGGCATGGCTTCACTTTATGTAAGAACGCAGTCAATCTAAAAAAGTAGAAGAAAAGATAACCATTATTTATACACCTCACTCGCCCTCTGCATATATTGTAGATCTATTATATGGAGAAGTCGATATTTCGGACAGATATTATCCATTAATAAGTGTTCGGACAAGATGTAGGACAAACTAGCTTCTTACATTTTTGTGTTATTCATTCACGCTCTACATCATTGTGAATTATCATAATCGATCAGAACAACACAGTCATTTCTGTATTATTGCATTCCTAATCATCTGTGTATCTATTGTTAATCAGCAATTACAAAGTCAAGCATTTTATCCTTGCAACACCCATCACTGCATATCTACTTGATCACTTATCCAAATGTTAAGTCTGTCTTTGTCTATATATCCATATATGTAACAACCCACACCAGACTAGATGTTTATAACAATATGCTTAATCTTTCTTTGTTTTACAAGCTATTCTAATATATTTATTTACATTTTTTTTACTCATTCATCCCAACATATTATACACTCGGTCTAGTTGATATTGTACAAAAATACTTATGCGAAGAGTGTAAGAATATGCAGTGAAATTTCGCACTCTTATTATACATTAAAGAATTTATTAACCATAATAACGTGTCAATTCCGGATATTCTCTGTATCAAACCATACCAGACTAGATGTTTATAACAATATGCTTAACCTTTCTTTGTTTTACATAACTATTCCTATATATTTATTTACACTATTTTACTCATTCATCCCAACATAATATACACTCGGTCTAGTTGATATTGTACAAAAATGCTTATGCGAAGAGTGTAAGAATATGCAGTGAAATTTCGCACTCTTATTATACATTAAAGAATTTATTAACCATAATAACGTGTCAATTCTTGATATTCTCTGTACCAAACCATACCAGACTAGATGTTTACAACAATATGCTGAACCGTTTTTTGATTGACATAACTATTCGGATATATTTATTTACAGGCTTTTACTCATTCATCCCAACATAATATACACTCGGTCTAGCTGATATTGTACAAAAATGCTTATGCAAAGGGTGTAAGAATATGCAGTGAAATTTCGCACTCTTATTATACATTGAAGAATTTATTAACCATAATAACGTGTCAATTCCTGATATTCTCTCCTTAAAATAATCTACTGAATTTTAATTTATTTACTTTTCCCGAAATCATACAGCCCCGTAGATGAAAAATATTCCATAATGTCGGCAACGTTGGAACATGGAAGTATATTCACATTACGATTAAAGTACATCAAAATGGTATAATTTTCTTAATGTCCTGAATACCCATATCCATGGCACAAAACAATATAAGACAGCGTCATACTGGATCCTTAAGTGCTGTTGGATCACAGAGGGTCTCCTATCAGTGCGCTGTTATGATGCTGAAGGAATGGTGCATCATAGATGAATTCCGTTTTTTATGTGCTGCTCAAACAATGCGCACCTTAACCATTCATTCTTCCGTAATTTGAGCATCGATGCAACAAATTCGTAGTACTATTTTCACAAAATATTTTTTTCAACAATGTGATACCTATATGACTATCACATTATTCGTAATAATGGTCTTCTTGACTGTTGAGAATAGACGTCGCTTTAAGCGAAATCTATCTGATAATATCTTTTGTATTGACCATACCCTTGTAATAGTAATATTAAATTAATCGTTTGTGGTCTTTTAATAAATGTGGAGTACGTTTTAGATGATATTTTGACGTTAACCAATGTGAGCATTTGTGTCAATAAGTGTTGAATTACAAAAACTGGTCTCTATGCTTGTTGTTCGTGTATAAATTCAGCGAACTAAATCAATAACTGCTAATGTCAACCGTACCGACCCTCTATGCACCCACAAGGTCTCTACAGACTCACTTATCAAACCCACACAAGAAGTAATTGTCTTATACAGACACAACTTTCAGCTGACGATAATCGACACAGAGCCAAATCGGTCCGTCTTTCTCCTTCTGCAGAAAAAGACATGATGCCCTGTTAAATTTGTATAAGTCTCAAAATTATCTCTCAATTTCCATGGAATGCCACCTACCACCGATCTGAAAAATGCCTCTCGTTACTCTTCTCGGACTTTCTTCCTTGAAAGAGTGGTCTTTCTTGATTCCCTAACCCCAAACACAAACTATAAATACCAGAGCAGTACTTCTGGGTTTATTGTAACAGTACCAAATTATGTAAAGGACCGAGCTGCGGTACAGTCGAGAACGTCGGTCACCCTGTGACAGTAATATCTCGCAACAAAGACACATGAGACTAATAGTTCGTTTTGGAACATTCATTTATCCCTTCCCTAATGTATACTTGCCTTGAAGTATGACTAGGCTAGGTATAACCATAAACACAGAGATGTCGAATGGTGAGTTGCTGTTGATGTGAAATCACTCTCCAATGCAAGGTATTCTTGAAGATCCTTGCTTCCTTATAATATACTGATGTTGAAGTTAAAACAATCCCACGATCTCTAAGCTGCCTTAGCACATGGGGCCAGCACCAACATGCACAAACAACGACGGCATCCGGATTGAAAGCAAAACTAGTAACAAGGGAAATCCCCTCGATATTTCAGCTAACGATTATCTCCCTTGTCGCATTTGGGGAGACAACTATGTAGCATGGCGATTTATTATATAGCCATTTATCTCCCCTTGATCGATATTCTCTGCAAGCAAATCGGATAACAAATATCCTTTATATTCATATAAGAATTAATAATATAAAGTGCATGTACTATACAGTATTGTTTTGCAATGTGAATTGTAATTATTTATAATTATATATACATAATGCGAAAATGCATGTGATCACAATTTGATACCTGTGTATACTTAGTTATTCAGTGGTATATACACAATTGTTAACGGTTTTCAAACATGTGCCTAAAGTAATATGAACGGGGTCTAATATTTACATAGTTATTTAAGGTTGGCGATATTATCATCGAAGGCTTCGCATAAGCAAATTACAAAAGGTTCAATATCGTTCATCCTCAATCAGACAGTTTCAAACTTCGGGTCACTACAGCCTAGATCCAAACGAATGGATGTCAGAGCTAACCGGATTATCGAATTATCGAAGGAAAGCTAGAGGCAGTAGACAAATAGTAGCTATAATCTGGCTTTGATATATTCTATTCCTTAATGAAATCCAATGTTTGATTTATTCTATTTCACATCACGTGAATAACACGAAAATACCATTAACAGTAGCTTCAGAAGTTAAAAGATTTTGAAAGGTATTCATAGACATATTGGATAGAAAAAATATATCAATCTGAATGTGGAAGAGGGAAGTGAAATTTGTCACTGGCAGCTGGTGTTGACTGAAATTTTATAAAAAATTATTAACTACTTTAGTATACAGGTTCTATTTAAAGTAAGCTTATTATTGCAGAGACTCATATACACTATTTATATGGATTTATTTTTTATTTCACTGGATTGAAAAAATAAAACATTTTCTCAGTTCGTTTGTTTGATGCTAGCCGTATCATAGGAAAGGGTTGACAAACACACATTTGCATTTTTTTGACACAGTTCTTAATCGCCCGTAGTCATGAGTTTAAAATAACGAGATCCAATTGTGAAAGGGGATCTTGAAATAATTATCAAGTATTTTTCAATGTATCAGATGTATGTCGATAGAATAACATATATCTATCTGGATGTGGAAGGGTGAAGTGATAGTTGTCTTCTATTACATTTTATGGACATGCACTGAATTGGTCAGCCTGAGGTATATTTATCCCCATATGCCACAGTCTTTTATACATGGTATAAGGTCTATATACTCAACAGACTTCGGGTCTGGAGCCATCCTTGAGGTGGACCGTATATGTGTGCTTTGTGCGTATTTGTAATGTTTTACTTGAGTTTATTTTGGGTGCGAAAATTATCACATGCGTGAGTGGGAATACAACAGTACTGGGAAACAAATTGATTGTAAACTCATATAGAGCGCTTTGATTAGCAATGAACGTTATCTTCTATTCTATTCTATTATATTTTGGCATTTTTCACGTCAATTAACTACTGTATTATATAGGCCCCATTAAAAGTAAACGTATTATTACACAGAGATATATACACTGTTTATGGTATAGAATTTAATTCCTTATTTCTCTCGATTAATAAATCAAAACATTTTCTTGGTTCGTTTGTTTGGTTCTAGCCGTATTATTCTACACATAGACATTTGCAACGTTATTAATTTCCAAAATAAATGTATATAGGCTTACTAGCTGTATCTGCATCGAGGTATGTTGCAACCTGAGATATAGTCACCACATACAGTTAATAGTGTAATTTAAAATTTCTATTATTTTTTTTAAGGCGGTTGTGCCATATGCTCCAGATACAGGTATGCGAATTTAATGGTCGATTTTCAACATTTTAGGTTGGCATTTTTTCCTTTTACATTATTTAAATATTAACTCAAAGAAAATTCATAAGAACCGAGGCAAATAGTTGTGTATGCGTTGTCATGTTTTCGAAAGTATCTTTGTTAAAATAATAATTTCTGAGGACTAGAAAAGACGACTGCTACGGGAAAAATTATTTATTTTATGCATATCACATTAACCAAAACTTTTTTTCTGTAAATCTTAATAGATAGCCTCTTCAAAATACATACGTATATTATGAAAGGTCTGTGTCATACTATGTGCAGCAGAAAGACACGTGTTAGTGCGGTTGTCAGAGCGTCACCCGTAAGGACTTTCATACCATGAATATAATTCTAGTACCGGTATCTACATGACCACCGCTTCTCGATGTAATTGATGCCATTCAAAGTATATGAAGTTTCTCAAGGATAGAGATATTTCGATTCCGGCCACCCATACCATAAACATGACCTGGGAGTGTCAGCGCAGTATCTCAATGAGAGCTCAGTATCTTCACATCTCAGTAAGTAAATTCTCAAATCCGTACGACGCTGTTCATGCCGAATCCATGCAGGAATAAATAAGAAACCATCTACAGTACTAGGTACGATACTAGCTACTCGGTACGATACTAGCTACGACACTTTGTTTTTATTTTACACTGTGACTGTGAAGTAGCATCCAGATCTCAACAGTAGCGTTCACACCACCCTCAGGGCTGAGTTAAGCGTAGAGCCATAGTACCTACACAAAAATATGATAGTTATTACCTATGAGTGATATTTATCTTTATGCTCTTTGACCCTGAATGTCAGTTATTTCCTAAATTATTACATGAATGGCATTGGAACTGCCTGTGTGGATTTGATGTTGACAAGATAACAACTAGTTTTCTTCTTCTATGCGGCTACCTTCACCATTTCATCAAACGATTACATGCCACATAAACACAAACTGACCACCGTGCATTCAAAGACATACTAAGTTACAACGCATTAAGGGAAGTGGGAAGAGGTGCTGACATACTGACAGAGCCCCATGACTTCAGAGTATAGTCTTCTGGTTAACCTATTCTAAAGCACATATCAAGAATCTAACGACTCGTGATATGTGTTGTATCTCAGGTACGCTTTTGTTGTACCTGTTCGTGTGGCAACTTGGATGACATGACAAAACGGCCCATAGCACCGGCATAAGCGGTATTTGATACAAATCTAGAGAGCTATGATGGAAATACTCTGACAACTCGTATATTGGTAATTGATGAGCTGTGACATACCAGTTATTATTGTATTTTATGGTATAACTGTATGCGAGTTACGCTTTTATTGTCGATATTCATGTGGACACCGTAACGACAACACTGTTCGCAGAGGTAAATCCCGAAATTATTAATGAGAAACTTCGTTGTGGACGACGGTCTACTAAGTATCTCAGATGATACCTGTATGTGCACATATTAAATATCCGTTAATTTCCATATGTTTACAAGATTTGGTCAAAGATTCTGTATAGCGTCAAGAGGTATTTGTATCGGTCTTAGAACATGCCCCTGCACTTGAACTTGTTACCCTTAACTTAAAAAAAGATATAACCTATCCATGGATATTGACGCAAAACAAAGCCTCAGGTGAGGAATAACATAGAGGATATATAGGAATTTAGCGGATATATCTTTCTTATGGCAGAAATATTTTCACCTGCAACAATGAAAAGCCAACTTTTGAGGTATATACTCAGTACCTCAGACTTACCTGTGACCTCCGAGTTGAGAATTGTCTGTCTAGTGGATCCACACTCAATCAGTTCTAATGTAATGAAGACAATTTTGCCAAGTTTAACTGACACCTGTACATGTAGCCACGGTTTCACAGAAACGCAATTAGACTATCAAACTGTGGGTAAGTTTATTTGAAAATATATCAAATCCAGGCGTCAGATCCGTCATTAACATAATCGTAGACCTTTTCTAAACGACATGGTTTGCAGCAATTACAAGCGTCTAGTCCGTCATTCATAATCCAGCCGTCGTCTGTTAGAGAATATCCGCGTCCATAATCCAAAGACCTATTCCATTTTCCATATAACAGTATTAGCACCAAATTCAAAAAGACAATCATAGTATACATAAACATAGGCTTGTTCCTGCAAGAGAGAAGCGGTCAACAGTTTTCAATGATGCCGGCAAGACATCATGATGTTCCAAAAATATCAAATCCGTATCGCTGATCAGTATTCTTAATCCATAATATTCGTTATAGAGTCGTCATCTAAAAAAAAGATGTATCTCAGTCACGCTTTGATTGTGACTGTTCATATGAGTACCATGAGGATCTTGAAGTACATGGGTTCATACGGCCCCTAGCCCCGGGTTAAGCGGAATTAGACACAAGTTACGAAACGTAGCGCCATAGATCTTGCACGCTACGTTCGTATTTTGCTATCAGCATGCGATATGTATCGCCAAATTTGAGAAACTTTGAGTGGAGGCGCTTGGTGGAATAGCCCTGTTTTATAAGTTTCTGCAACAATGTTTTTTGACGTTGATTAAAATCATCACATCTAACACAGGATCTAGCAAATGCTACTAAGCGAGATATGTATACGCCATATGCAGGTCCCACTGGAATATTACTGTCCAGAAAGGGATAGTTTACGATGTCGAAATTGTAATCATCTCTTTTGTCATAAAGTCGACGAGAGAGAATGCCCGCTTCATTTTTGTAGAGATATAGATCTAAATATGATGTGCCTGTAGGGCTATCTGTAGTTTCCTTCAAATCCAGTGAAGGTGGATATATATCCTTCACTGCGTCATTTATATAGCGATTATCCACAGCGAGAAGATCGTCTATATAGCGTTTGGTGAATGAGAAGGAACGGGCTTTGAATGGATCGGTTTTTGAAAGCGCCTGCATATAGTCATATTCATAAGAGAACAGATACAGGTCAGCCAACAGGGGTGCACAATTAGTACCCATTGGAATACCTATATGCTGCTGATATATTGTGTTGCCAAATTTCACATAGATATTTTCAATGAGAAATTCAAGCAACTCTATAAACAAAGAAACATCCCATGAATGATATCTCTTGTATGTAGTCGAGCTAAAGAATGCTTTATGGCTTACGACATTAATATATCTACGATCAGTTTTCTTGAACACAGATACTATTAATGAACTTATACGGTCAATAAGGTCCTGACGAGGGATTGTAGTATAGAGAGTCGAGAAATCCCATGTGGATACATGTCTGTACGGTATGTGACCTTTAGCATCAAGTTCTTCCGTAAGATATTTTGAGTTTTTCAATATCCACATACATTCAACGCCAGAGTTGAACACTCATCAGATCCAAAATAGACTATGGTTCAGTCGCCTACCAATCAGCATGCAAGACCCAGTTAAAAAGAATAGACAGCATTCAGTACATTTAAGACGAGAAGAGCTGTCAATGAAATATGCAGGGAAAACAATAGCCAAGGGCGAAAACCACCCATGCCACAAAAATTTTGGCCCAAAACCCGAATACGAATACCTAAAAACGAAATGGGAAAAAGACTCCGCACCACTAGGTTACACGATAGAACGATTATTCCAAGAACACGACATTCCTATCTCTTGCATCTCTGACACTGATAAGGTCAATAGACCACCATGGCAACTAATCACACCACACGTGGACACGAATATACATAGCTACATCACCAAACAGGACAACCCAGAGCATATAAGGGTCACTGCCCTGGAATATATTGACACACATTGGAAAAATCGCTTGAAAATATATACAGACGGCTCCAACAACACAAGTCACAATACAGGGTCTGCATTCGTTATACCAGAACTTGACATTCACGAAGGTTTCAAACTACCAGACAATATGTCTGTATACACCACTGAATTAGTCGCCATAATCAAGGCCCTCGAATGGGTTCTTCAGAACCGACCGGTTTCCACCGTTATTCTTAGCGATTCCTTAAGCGGACTGGTATCTATAGAGAACTCCAAATCCGACAGCAGACCTGACCTCATACACGAAATAGAAATTTTATGTACACAAATACGAGACAATGACATTGACGCCATTTTAGCTTGGATTCCCGCCCACGTGGACGTTAGGGGAAATGAAGCCGCCGATAGGACAGCCAAAGACAGCCTCACCAAAACTGCACCTGACGTGCATATAGGACTAGGAACCAAAGAACTGAATTCTATCATTAAAACCAGAATAGATAGTAAATGGGAAAAGGAATGGAACGAAGAAAACCGAGGTAGATGGCTACATAGTATTCTAGATAAGGGGAAAAGACAGAGTTGTGGATTCCAGCTAGACAGTAAACGTGACGACCGCATCATCACAAGATTAAGACTATAGGCAAAACAGGGCTAAAATCACACCTCTCTAAGCTAATAAAAAACACATCACCACTATGCACCTCATGCAACAACGAAGAAGAAACGATAGAACATTTTATACTCAAATGCCCAAAACATGACCCCTATCGCCGCACACTGGAAAACGAGCTCAAAAACTTAAATGTCCCTCTGTCGTTGGCTTCTATATTAAATCCTAAACCACCTCTTATAAACAAGGTATACACCACCTTACTAGCTTACATCAAATCGACTGACTATTACTCTACAATTTAATACTATATGGCTACACCAAGAAACCAAAGACCAAATTTAAATAAATGTAGCACGCTTAGAGTCAAAACTATATTACAGGGGCGGAAATAAGGGTCAGTGATCAGAAATGACTGATCAAATTTGGACACTAACCAATCAAATGTCATAGCAATAACATAGACAAATTCACTGATCAAATTAAAAGCTCCTAATAATGAGCACCGATCAAATTGTGTTCCCTTATTTCCAACCCTCTTGAACGAATGTTAACCGTCCGGTTTTCTAGCAGGGGCAGAAGACTGGAGGTTATATCAAACATTCACAATCGGCTTTAATTATAATAATATTGTTATTTATAATATTTAGTACCTAATTAATTATTGCTATTGATCATGTGTGACTTAGATCAAGATAGTGCCTGTCGGTGGCAAAAAAATAACACCAGAAAACAAGAAACTACAAACTCTTCTATTCTTTGTAATACAGGCACAGCACACTGAAGACCACAGACGAGTAAGACCAGCCATGAAACAGAGCACCGATGACGACAAATATTATAAAACAGCACCGTGAGTGACAACACCCCAGAAACCACCCTGACCTAGCCATTTCAGTGGAATCACCAAAACCCACACCTTGACCACGGACAATCAACGGAAACAAGAACAGCTTCTACATTCAAACCAAATCGAACAATGCCTACCACAACCACGGACAATTGAAACCATACTCACTGAAGTGCCACACCTGAGATGCCACCGATGTAATATATGATCCTTTGACTTTCACCTATATAGGATGTAGACCTGCCATCCTGTACCCCAATACCCACTCCAAGCAATTGTTACAGGCACAGATTTCTGGAAGAACCCGCCTATGGTTCTCCCAGTTTTTTCTGGACGGCGTTGTGTGTACAGAGGGGTACAAAGACAAAGGAATCACCCACGCGACTACAATATACAATGAACACATACTTACCAATATAACCTAATCAAAAACCAAGCGATGAACCTGTACATAGACAAATCTTCTATTCTAAACTATTTATATCTCCATACGCACATTTATTATTATTTACTTATTTATTTATTTATTTATATATTTATTTACTTATTTATTTGTTTACTTGATAATACAGCACTTGTAAACATCTTTAACAAACTAAGAAATGTAACGTGTAATTAAAATAAAACATTGAGTTGATGGGCTGCGAAATCCGTACGGGAAGCGGCCCTTAAACTGCAATTTCAATCAATCACTGGATCCACCCTTTTTAACATCCTGATTAATGGCCTGGCCAACGAAATTGACACAAAACATCCTGAAATTGAACAGTCACTTTTTGCTCACGATGCTGCCATGTGGAAATCTGCTGACTCGATAAAAAAATTAACAAGTATAATGCAAAAGGTACTAAATACAGTTAGCGACTGGGCCGATAAATGGGGATTCAAATTTTCAGCTGTCAAAACTACCGGTGTGCTATTCTCAAATTGATCATGTGTGACTTAGATCACGATAGTGCCTGTCGGTGGCAAAAAATAACACCAGAAAACAAGAAACTACAAACTCTTCTATTCTTTGTAATACAGGCACAGCACACTGTAGACCACAGACGAGTAAGACCAGCCATGAAACAGAACACCGATGACGACAAATATTATAAAACAGCACCGTGAGTGACAACACCCCAGAAACTACCCTGACCTAGCCATTTCAGTGGAATCACCAAAACCCACACCTTGACCACGGACAATCAACGGAAACAAGAACAGCTTCTACATTCAAACCAAATCGAACAATGCCTACCACAACCACGGACAATTGAAACCATACTCACTGAAGACAACACAGATCAGATGTGCCACACCTGAGATGCCACCGATGTAACGATTGTCTAATGCAAATATGATCCTTTGACTTTCACCAATATAGGATGTAGACCTGCCATCCTGTACCCCAATACCCACTCCAAGCAATTGTTACAGGCACAGATTTCTGGAAGAACCCGCCTATGGTTCTCCCAGTTTTTTCTGGACAACGTTGTCCGTACAGAAGGGTACAAAGACAAAGGAATCACCCACGCGACTACAGTATACAATGAACACATACTTACCAATATATCCCTAATCAAAAACCAAGCGATGAACCTGTACATAGACAATTCTTCTATTCTATTTATATCTCCATCCGCCCATTTATTATTATTTACTTATTTATTTATTTATATATTTATTTACTTATTTATTTGTTTATTTGATAACACAGCGCTTGTAAAAATCTTTAACAAACTAAGAAATGTAACGTGTAATTAAAATAAAACATTGAGTTGATGGGCTGCGAAATCCGTATGGGAAGCGGCCCTTAAACTGCAATTTCAATCAATCAAAATCACTGGATCATTCATACCAAAATCGGTGCTTCAGTAATACAACATGGCGGCTCAGCAAACTCGATTGGAATTCATTACATCGAAGAGAGGTGGACAAACTGTCATGTGGAATGGGTTCAAGTACCGAGTGAATAGAAGGAAGGACAACTGGATAGCCTGGAAGTGCTGCTTCTCAGGATGTCGGGCGACATTATGCACTGTTGATAACATCTTGTCCAATGTTGGCAACAGTTTTCATAATCACCAAGTCCCCGTTTTCCATCGAGAGGTTGAAGACGTGAAAAGGATCATACGGAAAAGACCCCGAGAGGAACTGACCCCTATGCCACAAATATACGACGACGAACTGACCAGGCTACATGAAGTCTCGCCGGCCGAGGCGGCCCATTTTCCGATATTGTTCACGATTTTCACACCTATCCTATTCTCGTTTCGCCTACTCCAATTTTTTTAAATAAACAAAAGGAGTAGGCGAAACGGGAACACACGGCTGATGCTATGTAACTAATTTTGAAGATATAAGCTATCTGTAATAATTAGCGTAGTTGTTTTTCGAAACAAGTTGTTTTTAATGCAATAAGCATATAAAGCCATCTAATTTTGTCAAATGTCCACATATTTCTTTTATTAAAATACTCGTTATCCGTGCAGAACTTGCATTTTCTGCTGGTATATTTTAAAACGTTTCTGTTCTTATTAACACCAAGACAACATTTTCAATCGTTTTTATCAATCGTTCTATATAAGTGCCTATATATATTTATAAAACAGCATATCGTTTTTAATTCAGAACGAATCGCTTTGAAAGTGTTCCTTATTTAAAATACAATGAAGCAGGAATTGTGTTTTACAGGATAAAAGCAACGTCAACTAATATGCTGTATGAAATATTAAGAAAGCGAATTGAGCGTCATCGTCATATTGATGAAAAACGTAAGAAAAAATGCTAAAATTTCTTTGGATGATTGAATTTCTCTCTTCGTAATTTTTATGTGAAAGAGTCGGGCGATATCTTTGCATAAGAGATCCCTTATTGTTGTTTTAATCCTTAGAGCGGCTCTTTATTGGGTTGATATTTCCTGTATCACAAACCCTAGAAACTATCAGACACTAATTCTAGAGATGAAAAGACGTATTTCTTTCAACAGTTTCCATATTTTCCCCCCTTTTTACCCCCTCAAATTCTATGAGATCGCGACTGATTTGTGATATTGTAACTGCACAATTGATGCTCCCCGGGCATGTGCAATTGAGAAAAAGTTCTGAGAATTCCAGAAGTCAAAAGTCAAAAGTCACCGCGCGCCGCGGTTTGTCCGGCGAGTGGCGCGCGGCGAGTTTTTCCAGGTTAAGAGATAGAGCGAGACTCGCCGCGTTTTACGGCGCGTGGCGACTGGCGAGTTTTCGAAGGTTAAGAGATAGCAGAAAGTCGCCAGTCGCCGCGCGCCGGAGAGGTCCACGGCGCGTGGCGAGTGGCGAATTTCTCTACAGTCAAAAGTCGCGAGTCGCCGCGCGCCGTGGTTCGTCCGGCGAGTGGCGCGCGGCGAGTTTTTCCAGGTTAAGAGATAGAGCGAAACTCGCCGCGTTTTATGGCGCGTGGCGAATAGCAGGAAGTCGCCAGTCGCCGCGCGCCGGAGTGTCCACGGCGCGTGGCGAGTGGCGAGTTCCTAAAAGTCGCCACGCGACGCAAACTTGGCCCAAATAGAACACCATATTTAGTAGACGATGGCCAAAATTTTCCACTCGTTTCTCGGTTAAATAGCTGATGCCTCACGTCAGCACCGATGGTGATCGCCACCATGGTAATATGAGACAAAAAATGCAGAGCTAGGTGCGCTAAGACATCCTAGGTCTGCATAGGGAGGGTAATGATTGGATAGATTTTGCCTCAGATTTTGATAATTAACGATTAAATATCATATATCTGAACTGTTAATATAAATTCAAGAGAGTTGCTTGATCAGTGCGAGTCAAATTACCATAGACATTTAAGGCCGTTGATACGGTATTTACAAACAGGGATGCTGGTCAATATATTCCTACCCAAAGTTGATAAGAGACAGTGACAATTCACACGATAGATCCTTACACACACAAAAAACATAATGTTAAAGTACAGGTCTGTTTTTTGATACAGAATGATATCATTCAATCTTTCATCTCTCGCAGAACAGAGGATTCTTAACACATTGTGATTTTTGGTGTCAACAAGTTTTCATCATATTTTGTGAGTTTCTATTTTCATCCGCGTATAGACAAGACATCAATATGCTCACGCTAAAGTAATACATGCATTATTGTTTGAATTATTTCAGAGGTGCACTATTTGACTTCCGGATTTATGCTTCCCTAATCCCAATAATTCGCGTGATTTGTGATACCACGCTTCTCCGAAGACTTGCGCTTTGTTTGTGCTTCGATTTAACGCGTTCCTAGCGAAATGATGTCACGCCGTAAACCTATGCCGCCATGGATATTATATAATACAGGCAAACAAGTGCTCAATCTCTTCAACTATTCTATTCATTTTGGTCAGCTCATACGCAGAGGGTTCATGTAAATCATTTGCGATTGAAAGAGTTTTCTTTTCACTACGTTCTACTGCATGCTTCATCCACATCAAAGCTGACAAAGAAAAGGATCGAGTGAGAGAATTATCTAGATTATAAAACAAAGTGCTAATTATGATAATTAAACGAAAAAATAACAAAGGTGGTGCGTGAGGTCATACGATAACACAGGCAAATGCACCGACTTCATATTTCTAACACCAGCACAAGAACCGAAGCTGATCCCTGTGATGGTTTGTAGCCCCGTCATGTTTTTACTGTAGGTGTTCATGTGGGCACCATTAATTACGTGACCACGCGAACAATAGCACCGACTTCGATATTAGATACAAATAATAATATATTAGATACAAATAATACTTTATTTCAGACTCAAGGTCCGTTCATGAAAGATAAGGAAGGAAATACACGTAGGACAAACGGAAAGTTCAGTTTTTATACTAGTACTAAAAGAAATCGTCACACTCCAGTCACGAAAAGAAAGCTCATTTCACCTTCGCACCAGAAACAATTCACCAAAACAGTAATCCATATTTTGAGTCAGATGTTACAAACAAGTATCTGGGTGGGGCATCATGGTGTGCATATCATCAAATCCGTATAACTGACGTTTTCCAGATGAATTTCAATTTGTACATTATACATTGTACATAGACTATTAATCAAAAGTTAGAAGATAAGTAAAAAACATGAATCATATAAAATTCAATAAAAAAATAGGCAACAAGGTGAAATAAAAAAGTTTATTAGACATTGGTCTTATGTTATTCTAGATGCTAACTAATGATATAATAGTGAAAGATCGAATTATGTAGCAATGATGAGGACAGAATCCATTGGCGTTATGTTGCTATGTTATATATTCCTTGATTTATATGGTTATACTTTCAATTTTAAAGAAATTTTGCAAAAGCAGCTTACTAGTTTGTATTATTTAGTAGGATGAACTAGAAGTTACACTAACATTACTATCAACGATTCTGTTATTACAACTACACCATCCAACAAATCATTGCATATAATCCAAGGTAGGAGTTGGGATTTAATGAAAAATCAATAAAATATCCATTATCAAAATTTTAAAAAATAATCATCATTGAAATATGTTGATCGTTTTTGTAGTATTTTGTTTTCTGTTGTCGCAGATAGTTGGACCCTAAGGGGTGATGTTTCTAACACCGTATGCAAACTGTGTACGGTTTACTGCAAGAGCTTGATGCATGTTGTATTACGCCAGAACTGAGATACCTACGACCATGTTGGACATTCAGTTCGATAAAACAACACAGATTTT
Organism: Hanleya hanleyi; assembly: GCA_036873755.1. Classification (NCBI taxonomy): domain Eukaryota; kingdom Metazoa; phylum Mollusca; class Polyplacophora; order Lepidopleurida; family Hanleyidae; genus Hanleya; species Hanleya hanleyi. The sequence goes on from JAVTVY010027533.1 coordinate 55,818, forward strand.
GACAACAATATCCTCATGTTGTCTGGCAGACATCATTTGTAAGAGTTGATCGCATTGTTGTTTTCAGAGAACCTGCTTGTAAAAATTGCATTTTATTATAACCCTAGGAGGAACAGGATGGTGCATAAAGTAATATGCAGCCAATAATCTGAATGGGAAATGATTGCGAAGAGGGAAATATTTCGCGCAAGCATATAATTAATTCATAATGTGTGTAATTAAATCATACTGTCAGGGATGCCACTCCATCGTGGGTTTACTCCATCAGACGTCCATGATGCTCATCCATTAGCATCGGATGAGTTCTTTGAGCTGACCTGCCATCACAGCTCCCGAGCTGGCGTATCTGGTTTCGTTTAAGCCGGTGCTGGGGGCCGAGTGGATACTTCATGGTTTCCACATGAACATCAGCAATAAAAGCGCGGCTGAGATACTGAGGCTACGTCCGAGAATCCACCGTATTCTCGGGTCTGAATGTTTAATGCCGAGGGATGCTTTCCTGTAGAGTGATATGGTTGCTTTTTATTCACCAGACGTCGTCAATTTCCCCCACCTCTTGCATATCGCTCCCATTCAATTCAATTCACTGAGATGATCAACGACCACATTTGATTGGTGCTAAAATCCAGGATGAGCATTTGCAAGACGATCGGTCAGTGCAATCCTTCTGGAAAGTAATAATTAAACGCTGTAATATAATTAACCCTACCTGTCCTGGGAGATTTTTGGTCTGTTATAGACTGGAATATATTTCAATAACCACTCACTAACTTTGACTATGAAATTCATCTTGAAAACTATATTTTCCATGAATAGACTTGGTCGTCCTTAACGTTCAGGTCATGTTAGCTCGTGTACTAAATAGCTTTTGTACTGAGTAAGATATATCTATACAAAACAGAGGCATTTCATAAAAAAAACGTGCTTTTAAATCTGTAGGTTTGTCAAACATATGCGTAAGAAAAGATGCTTGGTTTATAACTAATATGCTATCACAGCTATAGGGTGTTGAGAGGATGGCCCTAACATACTGGGTCATTGTTTTAAGTTCTTTTTGTAGATAAAATATCACGAGATTGCGTTATGAGGAATATACAGCCTTACCGGCCAATCCCGGCGTTTTATCCTTTGTATCTCAACCTTGTCGCCTCACTCAAGATGCGCGAGTAATGCCGATATAAGTAACACGCATAGTTTATTTGATATCCAAGTTTTCATACTTCAGACATTAAAGAGTTTAATTAGTTCGGGGCAGCTTATGAATGTGCCTGTGTGTGTTAATGCGTTCATGACAGATATCGTTATTTTGTTTTAACACGAGTAATACATTTGACGTCTGAAATGTAATACACATTGCCAATTGCTCTCAAAAATCTGAAGCTCTGATCAAATACTGTGAAAAATACGTGGTAGTAAATGCCGGACTAGTCTCTTCAGAAAACAATATGCCAGTTCATGCGAGTTCAATTTCTGAGTCGAATAGTTGAATTTCTTAGTCGTTGTCGCTCTCAAATTTAGGCATAAACGCAGCCAGTATCGCTGATAAAGAGAAAAAGCAGGCGGTTTGATACAATGAAAGCCAACATCCATAGGCAGGGGTACGAACATTCCCACATGGCACATTCCCCTTGTTTCTTAAAAAGGTCTCCAAATAATGACCTCCAAAACACCATAACTCATTATACCGGTCTTGGAACCCATTCGTTCTTCATCACCATGTCGAATAACATTATCACATGGATCGGTTAAGCAGTCCCGGAGTCGAATATCTTTGAAGGTTTATTGGAAAATTAGTTCTAACCAATGTGACCGCAAAACCGATAGATCCATTTGTGCCACAGAGGAGTTTTACGAATAACAATATATATGTAACTCCGAAGAATGATATCATGGTTAGAATGATCTGAAGATTAAAAGTTCCCGCGAGTCACAAATTCCAGTGTTGAGGCTTGGCTTGTTAGTTCTAATTGCCAATGCTTCTTTATATAATAAAACACGCCAGTGATTTGCTCGGTCTATTATTTGGGTGTTTAAGAACACCTTGTCCACAGTTATACACATGCGTTTAACGAGTTTATTCGGAGGAACTTTGCTTTCATTGAATCATCACGAGTTGTTAATAACATTCAGTATTTTTAAACGAACAATTTTACGTTACATAACCCCATTTATAAATTTTCCTTTTCAAAGGGTAATAGTTCAAGCGTAACTCCAAGGTCGAGAATCCCGACATCAATTGAAATTTTCTCCAGAACCAAAATATATTGATCCCAGCTTCCGGAGTCAAAATCTCGTTTGCTCAACGCCGATGTTATTTCAAAATAAACTGAAATTATCATTGTTCGTTAGATTAATAAAAAAAGCTTTCGTGAATTTCGAACATAACACATCGGGCGTATGCCGTCCATAACTACATTACTGACAATCTAGAGCAACGTCTCTTTAAAATGAGTAGATGTCAGGACAAACATAATTTAGCTCTGTCCACTAAACATGGGCGTAATCTCTTCATAATTCGGTGGTCTTCCTAGATCTTATTGAGGTGTGCGGCTACGATTGTGAGCTCAAGCTCAAACAAGGGAAGCATTTATGCTTCGAGGTTATGGGTGATTTCTTTTTCACTTGCAAGCGGCAAAAGAAATGTTTTGGGGTCGGATCCCAATCTCAAACTATGCGTGCTCATAATGCGGTCCAATCTCCTTTAAAGGTTTTGTCCCTAATTGTGACAAAGCACATAATGCCCCAAAACCAAGTTTTTTACTTTTCTATTTTGTAGATAGCTATAATACATCGTTTTTTTCTATAGTACAGTCTGAGATAATACGATTGCACCAAGGTCTGTTGCATTAATGTAACTTAGGCTGAAGTTACGGCGCTCAAAATGACAAAGTTACAAGGTTATGTAGGCTTCCACTTTTTAACTCGGAAAGAAGCAATCTTATGTAAAATCAATCTATTATCTAGATTGGATTTGAATATTTATCAATATCAAAGTTGTAGTATATTTATTTTTCTCACATCACAGCAGCCAAAAGCAATGTGATACACCCATGTGATACAAAACCTGTATCACACCCTTACAGTTTGCTAACTATATTTTTGGTTATTTTTCAACATTATTTTGATGTGAGAAATAAATTATAACACTCGTGGTCATTTATCTGATTTTTATCACACTCGTTCGATAAAACCCATATGAAACTCGCTAAAGCTCGTTTCATATGGGTTTTATCAAATTCGTGTGATAAAAATCAGATAAATGGCCACTCGTAGTGATAATCTATATATATCCGACATATTGTCATTTAAACGCACGTAGCGTTCTGTTTTTCCTACTTCTCATCCACCAACCCCTATATGGACGAACTTATTTTTCTTGAAAATCCTTTTTATTGGGGATTGCTGAGATATGTTACAAGTGGGGAAAAATGACATCTGATGAATGAAAAGCAACCATCTGACCGTTAGACCGTGAATGATATATATATTCAACAAACACAAACAGTTCCTAAAAGAAAGAGGTTTTTCCCTTCCGACCATTTATACCGATATACCAAAATTCAACTGGACTGCGAAATTGCATTGACCACCATACAAAGCTTGATGTATAGCTACATCCAGAAGTTGTACAACGAACCCTCCCCTATACAATCTGTTAACAAGAGCACAGTCCGGCGAAAAATAATTTTGGAAAAACTATTATGCTGGGATTTCAAAATATTCCGATGTATGTATGTGGAAAGCTGAAAACTAAAAAAAGTGTTATGGAAGAAATAGTCTTCGAATGACATATATCGTACACGTATTCATCTTGAAGTTTTCGGCACTCTGTCTTACTATTCCTCATCAGGACTTTAGTTGAAACCTTAGTTCTTTGATAATATTGATGTTCAATATAACTGGTCACCGGTACAGCAACGTGAGAAATGTTTCATTAAAGATTTGCAGGCCTACTGGCCAAACTTCACACACACTAGCATTTATATTGTTGTGTGAGAGCAATTTACACGATATACCAATTTTTATTTGTTTTTTTCTCAAAAATTTCACAAATGCGAATATACTGGTCATGACATCGATTAGTATGAAGTTATCTCCATTTAATATGTGAGTATTTACTTGAAATGAGCCTTACTTTTCAAACATATTTTTTTTAAAGTTTTGAAATTTTCATTCATTTGATACATTGCGGAGTAGAATATACACACCACCATGTTGGTAAAGTTAGCAACGGATTCAGATTCACCATCAACAAACTAATAGCGCCTCGTTTTTCGACTTTGGGTCTAGACAATTCTTCATGGAATTTTCCCCCAATTGAGCAAAACTGGATAAATTGCGAAAGTCACCATTAAAATCTCAGCAACGAGATCATTTGGAATACTGAAACACTGATATTGGTTCAGATCTACTGTACGTAAAGGATATCTTTCTTGTGATGTTTCTTCGTCATTTCAAAACCCGTTTCTTCGCATTCACGCTATATAGATTATCTGGCTTTCTGTAATTCCTTTATGAGCTATGCTGTGAAGCACCCCATTTACATTGTTATAATATGTTTTACCCTTGCTCTTTGCTTACATTTCTTCTGCTTGAATTATTAGGTTACCGGGCTTGCATAAAATTAAAATTAATCTTTTAACAATAGAACTGAGATGATAGCACCGGCAGATGCACTGAGACGTGGTTCACAGCGGGTCGTTCTTTCAGTCTCTTTCCTCTCTGTTCTAATCGGCTTCAATTACTGTTTCGTATTGTCCGCTTCTTAACCTGGGCTACAGTGTGCCAAATGTATTAATCAGTAATAACTGGATTAATTTCGACATGAAGTTGCCAAAATTATCATAAATGTAAGTGTATGCCTTATTACAAGCTTCTGGTTCGTCATTCATTATTCAGCCGTCGTCCATTAAAGAATCCCCGCGTCCTTATTCCAAGGACTTATTTCATATAACATCATTAGCACCAAGTTAACAAGAATACAAGCGTCTAGTCCGTCATTCATAATTCAGCCGTCGTCCATTAAAGAATATCCGCGTCCATAATCCAAAGACCTATTCCATATCCATATAACAGTATTAGCACCAAATTCAAAAAAGACAATCATAGTATACATAAACATAGGCTAGTTTCCTCCAAGAGAGAAGCGGTCAACAGTTTTCAATGATGCCGACAAGACATCATGATGTTCCAAAAATATAAAATCCGTATCGCTGATCAGTATTCTTAATCCATAATAATCATTCTAAAGTCGCTATCTAGAGAATGGCGTATCTCAGTCACGCTTTGATTGTGCCTGTTCATATGAGCATCATGAGGATCTTGAAGTACATGGGTTCATACGGCCCCTAGCCCCGGGTTAAGCGGAATTAGACACAAGTTACGAAACGTAACGCCATAGATCTTGCACGCTACGTTCGTATTTTGCTATCAGCATGCGATATGTATCGCCAAATTTGAGAAACTTTGAGTGAAGGCGCTTGGAGGAATAGCCCTGTTTTATAAGTTTCTGCAACAATGTTTTGTGACGTTGATTGAAATCGTCACAATTAACACAGGATCTAGCAAATGCTACTAGGCGAGATATGTATACGCCATATGCAGGTCCCTCTGGAATATTACTGTCCAGAAAGGGATAGTTTACGATGTCGAAATTGTAATCATCTCTTTTGTCATAAAGTCGACGAGAGAGAATGCCCGCTTCATTTTTATAGAGATATAGATCTAAATATGATGTGCCTGTAGGGCTATCTGTAGTTTCCTTCAAATCCAGTGAAGGTGGATATATATCCTTCACTGCGTCATTTATATAGCGATTATACACAGCGAGAAGATCGTCTATATAGCGTTTGGTGAATGAGAAGGAACGGGCTTTGAATGGATCGGTTTTTGAAAGCGCCTGCATATAGTCATATTCATAAGAGAACAGATACAGGTCAGCCAACAGGGGTGCACAATTAGTGCCCATTGAAATACCTATATGCTGTTGATATATTGTGTTGCCAAATTTCACAGAGATTTTTAATGAGAAATTCAAGCAACTCTATAAACAAAGAAACATCCCATGAATGATATTTCTTGTATGTAGTAGAGCTAAAGAATGCTTTATGGCTTACATTAATATATCTACGATCAGTTTTCTTGAACACAGATACTATTAATGAACTTAGACGGTCAATAAGGTCCTGATGAGGGATTGTAGTAAAGCGAGTCGAGAAATCCCATGTGGATACATGTCTGTACGGTATGTGACCTTTCGCATCAAGTTCCTTCGTAAGACATTTTGAGTTTTTTAATATCCACATACATTCAACACCAGAGTTTTTAGAAATAGTGGCGCAATACCTTTCCCAAAATGCTTTTACCTCCTGAAGGACCCTCGTCAATAGGGTTGAAAGAAGCTTGGTGGTGCAGCTTCTAGAACCAGCTATGAATCTAGCTTTGTATGGTGATTTATGCATTTTGGGAGTCCAGTATACTTTTGGTATGTCGTTATGATTGGTTGGAAGACAAATACCCCTTTCCCTGAGAAACGTTTTGTGATTGTTAAATAAATCTTCCAGAGTAAATGAAGTTTGGGAGTAAGTAGACGTATTTGATGATGATAGGTCTATACTTAACAGCAACAGCAACAATCATTGTAAACATAAACAGTTTCCTGTAAGAGCGAAGCAGTCAGCGGTTTCCAATGATGCCGACAGCACATCATGATGTTCCAAAAACATCAAATCCGTATCGCTGATCAGTATTCTTAATCCATATGATTTTCTTTTAAAGTCGTTATCAAGAGTGTGATGTATCTCAGTCACGCTTTGATTGTGACGTTTGATATGAACGCCATAGGATCTTGAAGTAAATGGGTTTATACGGCCAGGGTAACGCCATAGATCTTGCACACGATTTAGCATTTTCGTTCGTTCGTATTTTGCTATCAGCATGCGATATGTATCACCAAATTTGATAACTTTGAGTGGAATATTCTTGAAATCCTACTATTCCAATCCATATTTATCGTACTTACCTCAGTCATCAGTGGTTAACCCCCATGCTAAGGCGATAGGAAAGAGAGTGAATGAACGAAGCACTGTGAGCTAAGTCTCTATGCACCTGTCCGTGCTATCAGCGCAGCTCTATTTTTGAAGGATTAACTTGGATCTTTTACAAGTCCGAGATTCACTACTTAACTTCACTCTGCGTACCCTGTTACTACTAATTGACCAATTGTTAATATTTGCTTATGGATTGGACTGTTACGATGTTCAGAGAAACTGTAAGAGAAACTGTTCACTGTAAGTGTTCAGACACTTACATTGTCGCGAATTGCGACCTATCTTTTTCCAACTGTGTGAACACCAGGGACATGTTTTGATCTAAGCCGATAAAACAGTCGTGTATACCTTGGGATAGGGGTTATTCTATTTTATCCAGTGTTGCTGGAGTATTACGGTTAAGAAAAATGGTTGAAGGATAAAGCCTAACGATAAACATGAGCCGCAATATCTTGGACAATGTCCCGGGCCTTATTTCATGCGGATAGGGAAACGTGGATTCGATGTGGATTTAGAACACCTGATGAAGCGGAAATACGGTATCTTTGGAAGATTATATGTCCAATAAACTTTGTTAGCATTACCCACCCGTATTGCTTGCTTTATTCTTTATATTCACCTCACTAAGACACCTATCTCTTCTAATAAGTCGGGTTCAATATTTGGACTAACTCCAGTTCTTTTAGATAGGTTAAGTTGTGTGGTGCAACAGAGGCGCTCTTGTGTAACTTAGCCACTCGTTAGGCCAAAGCAAGAACTTAGAATGCTTTTTTTTTTATTGACTGAATTTCATATATACATATATACAAGTGATCCTCCGTTGGCACATTTCGAAATTTCCCGCTAGTTCACGATACAATGGATAATTATAATCGTTCCTAATCGTTCCCCTTCTCATATATTAGGGGAATATATGAGAAAAACCACCTAGAAGTAAAAGGTTGTAGCCACTAAAATGGTATTTATCCTATAGAAATATATGTACTTAAATATAATGAACATCACTCCAGCAACACTCACGAATTGTCATTGTCCCCTGTAGTGAGAGCGTCTTTGAATAAAATCCATGTTTCATCAAACTGTGACAACACTCACGAATTGTCATTGTCCCCTGTAGTGAGAGCGTCTTTGAATAAAATCCATGTTTCATCAAACTGTGACAACCGTTGTTTTATATTTTCATTATATTCCACCAATGAGTAGTGTTTCTTGAATATTTCCATGAGTGGTATAAAATTTGTTGGTTTACTCTTCCTAAGTTTGCAGCTGTATACGTATTTTTAGTTAACATCAAAATGGTATTCAAGGCACATTGATTTTTTTTACATCCGAAAATAATTATTCGAATACTTGTTCAGCTTTATAAGGGGAAGTTTCAATGTAATGGTTCATATGACGTCTTATTGTTGTCTTGGACAACTATCGCATATGATGAATATATTTGTCGCAAAATGGCTTTTGCTAGCACAACATTAAATATCGAGAATTGTACAATAACAAGCGTCTGGTCCGTCATTCATAATTCAGCCGTCGTCCATTAAAGAATATCCGCATCCATAATCCAAAGAAGTTTTCCATATTCCATATAACAGCATTAGCACCTAATTTGAAAAAACAATCATAGTATACATAAACATAGGCTGATTTCCTGCAAGAGAGAAACGGTCAACAGTTTTTACCCCTCAGCCCATAGGGCTGTGGGGTCTTGTCGTTGCCATGTACGTACGTCCGTCCGTCCTAGCGTCCGACCGTCCGTCCGTCCGTCAACATGTTCTTGTCCGCTGAATATCTGCAGATCTATGAAGTCGGGCCTGACCAAACTTTGGTGAGAGCTTCCTGAATGTTGACTGATGAAATGATCAGATTTTCAGATGGCTATGATGATTTCATGATTTTTAATTTTTTTTTTTATTATTTACTGATGGCTCTCAGCTTTTGCACTGTTATCTATGCCCATCAACATCTTCTTGTCCGCTGAATATCTGCAGATCTATCAAGTCGGGCCTGACAAAACTTTGGTGAGAGCTTCCTGAATGTTGACTGATGAAATGATTGGATTTTCAGATGGATATGATGATTTCATGATTTTTAAATTTTTTTGTTTGTTATTATTTATTGATGGCTTAGCTTTTGCACTGTTATCTATGCCCATCGGGAACCCTTGGTTGCATATTTCATTGTGAATTTTGAAGGTTCCCTGATACAAGAAAGCCTGGTCCATTCAAGAGTCTCATTGAATGAAGGACAACATTTTTCTTTAATTTTGCTATTAAATCATCATATGATTTATCCTAAAACTTTTGCATGAACCATATTTGTGTCGACACATTTAACTGGTACAACATAATGCTTCAATTTTTGTCACCAAACATGTTACTGTACCTTGGAAATTATTTAAAATGAATGATTAGGATAGCCCATTTTTAGCCTGACTCTGGGCAATTTTGAACCAGTTTGCATACCTGGAGCTAAGCCCCCCCCCCCCCCCTCAAATAATGATAAGGGTGGACCTGTGGACCTGTGTCATTCAGTGTGTTTACTTGTTATCACACTTGTGCAATGCATAAATTGCCACTGATAAAGCTATACTTTCTTGCATGCTGTAATCCCAGCACACCACTCCGAAGTCCGTTATAGACAGTTTCTAGGGATTTTTTGCAGGTTCCGATCCCAAACTCCCAGTTCCTTTTCGTAATTCATTATTGAGGGTCCAATATTTTTAAGTGAATTTCGGCGCAAAAAGCCTGTTATCAATCACAAAACAGAGGTTTATTAACATGAAATTCAATACCCAGGTATGTAATCGGATAAATATTGAGGCTCCCAGAAGCTTTTTCTAGCAGTATTTCCTTCAGAATCCTTTCAAATTGAACAACAACACTTTCGTTTTTTGTTGCATTTGAGTTTTGGGCGCCCATATGTTTTCCGAAACTAAATTGGCTCTAGATGCAGCCCTGATCCTACTTGACTGAAAAAAAAGGGAGGGGTCCACGCACCTTTTAGGTGCTTGCCTGCAATTCATGTTTATGATGCCGGCAAGACATCACGATGTTCCAAAAATATCAAATCCGTATCGCTGATCAGTAGTCTCAATCCATATGATATTCGTTGTAAAGTCGTCATCTAGAGAATGATGTATCTCAGTCACGCTTTGATTGCATCTGTTCATAAGAGCACCATGAGGATCTTGAAGTTCATGGGTTCATACGGCCCCTAGCCCCGGGTTAAGCCTAATGAATACCACGAATTTTAACGTTAGTCTTCGTTCATTTCTTAATTTACATGTATATTAAATCAAGTAATACCAGCATCAGAGTTTTGTAAAATACCTTTAATTTGGCTTTATTCCAGGGCATTACAGATATCAAGACGTGCATCATTTCTTGAATGAGTGTGTTCCGAATTTGAACATTCGACAGTGCTGCTATATTTAGAAATATACAAATAGCTGTCTTCCATTGTCACAGATTGACCATTGTCACAGATTGACCATTGTCACAGATTGACCATTTGCAATTATTCTATCAGATACTTAAAGATTTAGGGCGACGTTTTCCAGCAATCCTTAGATGCTGTGTTATTTTTACTGGATTATTTCCCTTGGTTCATAGCAGAACAGTACGACGCTTTTCGAAGAAAGTCAAGTCGATACGACTGGCATTTTACCAGCACCATAAACTCCTGTACATATATATTTAAATTCAAGTGCAATATACAGCACATTTTTTCCTCAACGATCAATGTGAGGAGGCAATGTATATATCAACCTAGCATTACCAACGATCAATGTGAGGAGGCAATGTATATATCAACCTAGCATTACCGGTACCGAAGAAGCACATCAAGGAAAAAGATTGAGGATGAAACTCTATATTCAGTAGTAGTAGTAGTATTAGAAGTAGTAGTTTATTGACGTAAGCAATCATATATGCTTTTTGTCATCCAGTTGACAAGGCGTACAGGGTCAATAAATATAATACAATAATCAGCGTTAATAATACGGACACATAACCATGACAACCTGAGCAAATTAATTACATATTATCATCAATATATCAAACAAATTCATAGGCCGTGAGAACAACTAGCCAAATGGGCATAGTTTTGACCACAGGCCCGCAAAACAAGAGTTTGTGGGGTGTGGGCGGTGGTATTAGGGCGAAGTGTCAAAATATGGGGTCTCTATATATAACCCCATGCTTCATATAAATCAACATATTATATAAAGCATGGGGTTATATATAGAGACCCCATATTTCGACACTTCACCCTAATACCACCGCCCACACCCCCAAATCTCTTGTTTTGCGGGCCTGTGGTTTTGACTTACGGAGCAAAAACGAGTCATGTATAAACTGCTCTGTTTTTCTAAGAAGACCACTTGACTTGCAGGTTAACGACTGCACTAGTTTGAAAACACTTGGTTTCCCATAGTAGTACCTACTAAGATACAATCAAATCTTTAGATAAAGGACAAACCAACACAAAATGGAATTCACCCTTAACAGTATTTAGTTTACATAACTGACATTTTCTTTAACTACGTTCCCCGCGGGAAGACGCTCTATCATGCCTACCTCTTTCAATACTCACCTAATGACTGGACATTTCAAGTCTGGACATAGTTACTCTATGTTTAGCATTGATAATTTTATCTGAATATATTTCATACTCCAAACCATCTGTATTCAGTCACCCATAACTCACCTAAAATTTGATGGATTATAAAATCTGACTTATTACCATGAAGACTCGCCCGTATTATTATATCGAGATAACAATGTCTTGGACGTGTAGAAAATCGGCGACAATAGCAAGCGTCAGATCCGACATTCAATATTCAGCCGTCGTCCATGAAAGAATTTCCGCGTCTAAAAGCGAAAGGTGTGTCTATTAACTCGTGGTACCTTTTTTCAATATCATATATATGTATTAAACTGTTAAATACACAACTGAGTGCTTTCAAAATAGAAGTGGTTAACGGCAATCTGATAACAAGTGCATCTAAAAGCTGCTTCCTAGCCATATGGTTCACACTGCGATTTTTCTAGACCTCATTTCATCAGATTGTGCATGGGCAACGGGTCTGAATGAAGCTGGCATGAGAACGTAAAGTTACATCGACTCCTGACAAATCGTCATTACAAAGAACAATCTGGGGTTCTGAGGAACTCGAGCCGAAATTGTCAAAATTCAAAAGAAAATACCATGAATAATAAAGCATCGTTCGATTGTTGGTTAAGACAACAAATTTATGAGAGAAAACAACGATCACCTGTACCAGAAAGATACCAAAGCAAAAAATTTGAGTCTGGGCTAGAAGTTAAATGGTTTGAATAACTTCAAGAATAAAAACTTGAATATTGGAAAATAACGGCTATAATCTTTATCCCTTTGAAACCCTTGCACTTGACACATATTGACAACTGACATCATGTGCACGTATCGAGCATGTGTGAAAATGGAGTGCTAAGTCGTCAGATTACGATATTAATGCGCAGTAAGAAAAGTTAAGTAGTCCCACGCACATGTTGACCAACGTGCGCCGTGGACGTGTGAACTTTCAAAATCCAATTCATTACTGTAATAAGAAGAAGGCTGTCAGAAAGGGACGTTGAAAATCCTGTGTTTATCATATTTATAAAACCGTTGATGCCCGTAATCAAAAATATTACAAAACTTTGAAAAGTCCCGCGAGGGAGCGCCGGTTATAATATGAATTCAGTATTCCTTGATCTTTTGTCAATTTTATAAACAATCATTCCTCAGAAACTTTTCATGCAGCCTGGCTTACACGTCGCCGTAGCGTTACTCGAGCCAGTATTATTTTCCTTGTGTTAAATGTTTGAACGAGGCACAGATGACTTTCGTCGGCATCTCAGTAATGTCGTTGAAGTCGCGCAAGCGCAAAGGCTCAAAACAGACAGTCCGATATTTGGTTGGTTACCGCGGCGGCCGCGCGAGTATGTGTTCTCTGAAGCCGCGCTAAATCCTTCCCCAAACGTTTGACTATGCAAATTTTCACGATCTTTCAGAATGGGTTCCCTGGCCTGTAAGGCAGCTCTACTTAAACCATGGCTAACCTGATATATTTGACAAAGCTACAAAAACACTACTTGGATACATCCAGATGAGCATCGCCACTGTCAGAGATAGGATGTACGGAGCACGTTGCGTATTCTACAGGCCTGTCTCTCATGTATGAGTTAAAGACCAATACAGGTCCGACCAATACAGTGAAACGCAGGGATGTACTTTACTCACATATTCTAATATCGCGTGTGCATTCTTCCAAAACGGGACAAGTGATACGACTCCATATTCTGAGTGTAAGGAAAATCAGGGACGGACATTCAACGCATAATGCATTTTGTTATTTCTAGACTATTATCAAATGTATTACATATTATTATATTTTTCATATCGATATGTATTCGGACTTCGCATTGCGCGTCACCGGAAATGTTAGTATCACCATGTCTGAGTTCCTCTCATCATTATGTGAGAGATCATACGGACTGTTCTATATTTTACGTGTGTTATAGAGGACGTGCGTGGAAAATGCGCTGTTCACCTGGTACCGTTTGGTCGACGAGATACAAGGTATGTGTTTGGGATAGTTCTGCTTATGATGACTGTTTTGGGGAAAGTGAAGATTTACCTGTTTCTCCAACCAAACCTAGATTAACACAGCCCCGTACGACTACGGCCAGATCGCCGTTTACTAGGAAAAGGACTAAACGACCACCTTATATTAGGTGGACACGACGACCGCCCACTAAGCGGACTACTCCACTACCACCTAAGACTACTAGGCGTATATTTTTCCCATGGACTCCAAAACCTATCACTCATATAACGAGACCTACCACTCGTCGGACACGTGGGACCACACGTCCGACAACTCCAAGAACCACCCGTCGAACGACTCCAAGAACCAGCCGTCGGACAACTCCAAGACCCACCCGTCGAACAACTGCGAGAACCACCACACGTCGAACAACCCCAAAACCTACCACCCGTCGGACAACTCCAAAAACCACCACTCGGCGGACAACGCCCAGAAGGATATGGACAAGGCCAACTACACGTCGTATGAAAACGACCACTGGTCGGCCAATTCGAACTACACCCCGCCCCAATCCTACTCCTACCCCCAAGACTACTACGCCACGTTCCATTTACACGCGACCCACATGGAACTGGTGGAGTCGGCGGGTCACCAAGCGACCCACTACCCGACCCACAAGGAGACAAAGTACAGTACGTCTTACCACCACTACCCCACTCCCCCCCACCACTACCAGGAGAACTACAATGACTACTACCACGCGACGGACCCCGCGGACTACCTCACGGCCTACTACAAGGCCTACCACAAGGAGGACTACTCGACCTACCACTCGACCAACGACACGGCCTACCACAACGCCTACCACAAGGAGGATTACGCGGTCTACCACGCGGCCCACTACACGACCTACTACTAAGCGGACTACGCGGCCTACCATACGTTGGACTAAACCGTCAACCTCAAAGAGGACTCCACCTTCATGGAGGTATCCGCCAGGTAAGTTATATTTCTCGCCATTATTCAGTAATTTCTGTCTCTGAGTTATAATAAATTGTGAGATATGTCAGAGATATGCATTCCCCGCTCTCACCCCGTTGCGTGAAGAACTAGTTTCTATATGCCGTTACGTGAAAAAAGTAAACCGGTCATCTAAATTAATGACCTACTAGTGGACAGTCAATGAGTCTATCAGACTAAAATCGGAACTGTCATGTTGATGAAAAAAATGACATTTACTAATTATAAATGAGTGGGAGTCATATGGTTAACGACGCGTGTGGTAACTATTATTGTCTAGAGCATTGATATATGTATAAACATTATACAAAGTGACAAAAATGTGAGCCAAGTCACATTCGCGATTAGAAAAACATTATATATAATTTTATATATTCACATATTCTTCTGCGAATGAAATTGGTCTATATCTCGCTCTACCATAATAATAAACCAGTCAGTATCAGGCTTGCAGTGAATTGTCTCTACAACTGAAAGGAACTGTTGTCATGTATCTTGTTGGAACAGACTGTTTAACGAGCGGATATATAGTTAAATTGACAATGCCCTATGCCATCGATAAGCCCCTTTAACAAACCACACGGTCACCGACTCATCGTGTGTGTGCTAATCCATCGCAGGAGTGGCTCTAAATGGACCAGCCCCTTATGACAACGGACCCAAGAGTAAGCAGTGACCGCCACAAATATGTTGTTCAATTGAAAATAAGTTCGGTTATATTCATATTTCTATTGAGATTGACCGTTGATTTGTTCTTAGTTTGTTGATTAGTTCTGATGTTTCTCATCCGGGCAAAATTACTTTTTTATAATGTTGCAAATGTATATTGTGTAATAATATTCAACAGAATGTTGTTCTGAAAAGAAATGAAGGAAGCAAGATTTATGTTACAAGTGGGGGGGGGGTCATCAACAGCTGATGAGATTGCATTCCTTATATTCCCTATAATTGAAACAACAGCAAAGTCGACTTGGATTCAAGCCGAGAAGCGCTGATACATTAGGAGGTCAATAAGAGAGACAAGACACACATAACTAATACCCCTTTATCTGGATCAATTACCTGGCAGGCTTTAATTTTCCTCCCTTCTCCATAGGAGAGTTCCACATGCTCAGTCTGTCCGTGAGAGTTTCCTGTTAGATATATAAAGAGAGAGAATGTTCGTACAGACATCTGTTGTTCTGGCCGATTGGGGTCACCCAACAGAAAGGCAGAGCTCTTGATTCGAACAATGCTATGGGGAATTTGATTCAATGTCACATATACTGCCAGAGCTTAGGGATTGTTTAATACTGTTCAGCCACATTTCCTCCATTCGATAAAGAAAACTGTATCAAGCGAGTTGCTTTTTCTTCGCGTTCTGAAGAACATCAGAGAGAAATAATCGAAAAATATAGATTATGTGATCCTTACGTCATTGCTCCTCAAACATGCTCCAAGGATAATGTAAATTTATCTTTATATGCTGTCTCGTGAGTTGGCATGATTTTGTAACACTTCTTATCAGCATGCGGGGGTGGGGTGGGTGTGTGTTTTGAATATGCTGGATATTTTTAATCCAGATATACGACAACATCCAAGTATCCATCTAATGCATTTGGAACATGCTTTTTAACAGTTGTTTGTTATGCCTTGATCTCATAATATTACATCAGAAGTTAAACCCTGTATATTTGCTCATGCCTCGGTGTGTTTCTGTTCACCGTTGCCCTGAGAACAGTGATACAATATAGTTTATAGTTTATTGCTAAGTCTTCCTGTTTGAACATTATGCCGAATTATGAACTTTAATCGATATATAGAGAATCTCTGTTTTGTTCCAAGAAAGACCTTGGATGGATTTGTTTCACAATTGGCCTCTCACCGTAGACAACAGGACTGCTAATGTTCCACACATATAAAAAACGATCTCATAACAGAATGTCGTCAGTAGGTCTAATGTGGATTAATTAAATGTTGGGATACTAATGAACGAGATCGTGTGAATTGTAATATCAGTGTAAACTTCGTAATTGCATTCAGGAAAATTATGCATTTATCCAGACTGTCCATTCAATCAGACTCAGGTAAGGGGCTAAAGTGATGAGATTGTTCTTTCGTCAACTTCGATTAAGCGGAATGTTCAATTAAGCATATGGAATTAAGTGGGTTCCACTGTACTTCAGGTTATTTTATGGATAACAACTTCTTACTTGCTTTGGAGCTGATGTTTCTTCGAAGATACTTCCAACTGTAGCAAAACTAACGCAATGTGCCGAAGTTGGTAGTATATCCAATAAACTGTCAGCTCCGGAGCTATAAAGATGTTGATTTCCATAAAATAGCCTGCTGTTTATACACTGACTACTGAGTGCCTATCAAAGACGTGCATTGTATCTATAATTCTAAGTTAAAATGACTATTTGACTATAAAACGGATGGTCTGTTCCATATGAACCCTGCAAGACATGGTCAAAATGGACACATCCAAATGACTGTGTGTATAGGTCAGTTCCTTCCAAATGTGGCCCAACCGTTGTAGTACTCCTTTTAATTCACCCACGTGTGCCTTATGTATGTGTTCATGAGTTCGCGCCATTTTGAGTGACTGTGTGAAAATATTTGAATTGTTCCATGCGGTCATGTGATCCTCCTAACCATAGATTTAGATAGTGAAATACATTGGTAGAGATTATATTGAGTGCAACAGTCAGTGTAAAATATATATATATATGGTTGCGTTAGCACGTTGCTTTTTCCATCAAAGTTCCCTTTCTACTTCAGTTACATACTCAGTGATATAATGTGGGAGGAGGAGGGAGAGATGGATTTGTTTTACTATTACACTCAAGGTTATTTCACTCATATGGTGTCAGCCTGTGTGAATGGTGGAGGAAGCCGGAGTATCCAGAGAGACCCACCGCCCGTCGGCAATTAATATATAGTGAGGGTCTAAAATAATGTAATTCACCGCTAGGTTTTTCCTGTCATCACTTGTTCCCACAACCACTACATGTTACTCCTTACAATCTGAAATAACTCAATCTTAGACGACCAAGCCCTCTTAAGAATTACAACACATATAAGGGAAGTGGGAAGAGGTGCCGACATACTGACAGAGCCACATGACTTCACAGTATAGTCTTCTGGTTAACCTATTCTAAAGGCTATGCCAGTACATATGAAGCATTCCTTCCCCAGACTCGTGCATATCAGCAATTATAGCAAGGCTCTTCGCACGTCAACCCAGTGATCAGCTTGGATTCTTACTGTTAACATCTCTCTTGATAAATATTTTTTCTGTATTCAACACATTCTATGAATCATTCTAACCTACTCTATTTTTCATTACTCGAGCCGTATAGATTAGATATGGTAGTCCCATCCGACATTTACTTGGCAGTCCCCGGCTGCATAGATTATCCAGGTGAATCTAATGTTTAATATATCAAAGTGAGTGAATATTATTACCTAGTTCTCTTTGGGTGACACTTTCTTGGTACAATACAGTTTGGTTATGTCTGGAATTAGAACCCGCCACCCTCAAAGTTTGGTATCACATCGTCAGCAGTGAACAAAAGCGTTCTAAAGCACCCCGCCATCTAGCTCAGCCTCCAGACATTTATGGCATTCGAAGTTCTGAGGTTCACATGTTCGAATCTCACACGAACTTATCCATCCGACATTAAACCTAAACCGTTTTGGGGCCGGTCTTACAAAACGTGCCTAAGCTTACGTTGGACCTAACTATCATGGTGACATATAATTCCAACATACCTCACGATGGAGGTTACGTCTTGCGCTTCGCGCACGCTTTGTAAGACGGATCCCTGTACTTTGAATGTTTCACCCTAAAGAAGATTGGATACTGACATTGGTAGCACCGAAATATCCCAATAAACAACAAAAACTATAAATATAAACACAAGCTTTTAGTTTAAAAGTAATAAATATTATAAAGTACTATCTATTATCAAAATAAATTCCATTTGTCTGAAGGATCAGACTCATTGTGTAGATCTACCGTTTCCATGAAGCAACCGGCCTTTACAGTTCCACTTTACAGTTCCACTTTACAACAGTTCCACTTTACAGTTCCACTTTAGTCGATACATGTCTATTTGAATATCCTAAATGTATTAGAGATATTGTCATGACAAAACATTTCCCTCATAAGAAAATCTTCTTGCTTTCGTATCCCCGGTATATTGGACAAATGTAATTTTGTTTTAAGTATCTAATGTTCAGATCTGTTCTATATCGAGCCTGTTAACGTCTAACCACCATGGTTTGCTTTCTACATCACTTTTTTATGTGGTGGATTTCAAATTGGCATAAAAGAGACAAGTTCAACGGGGAAATGTCAACGATTTGGCCATCCTCTGGGATTCGTAAATATAATTTCATAGTCGGTTTTAACACCGGCGTGAGGGCAAACACGAACAGGCCCCCTATCAACACCTCTCCATATATAAATGCCGATTTCGCTTGCGAATTGATGCTCTCCGAAATATTTACGCTCGGATTTTTTTAAATTCAACTTTGCTTGGCCTATATAGATTTCTGCTCTGGTCTGGTGTAGGGGTTTAAGCCAACGTTCAACGCTTAGTGGCCCATCACCAGTGGAACCCATGCTTGACCTTGCGAAAGAAACAGTTTCAGAGTTCATGTAACTCACTCATATCGATTGGTTGATCCAAATGACCATGTGCAGTACGTCGGAGTACTTATATAGATACCGTACTTTTAAACTAATTGTACTGAAATGTCAATTAGCAAGTTGTATAATCAGCTGTTCAATGAAACTCGGTTGCAAACAAGCAGGAATATTATCTCTCAGACTGGATATTTTATCTTCCGATGGTTTCTGTGTAGAGACGCCTATAGAACATTATCAGAATGCAAATCCATACTTGTCCATTATAGCACCGCTAATATACATGACCATGTTTCTACTCAAAGTTTCCCAACTATCAACCGAATTTCCGAATTACTTCCAGAGTTCGGAGGCGTCTTGAATTACATGCATAATCATGATGTGGCCGTGTCGGATCGAGCGCCTCTCCTCTATGGCCAGGTGGCTGTGTCCGAGCCGACATGGGTTCGAATCCCATAATACCACTCAGTGATTTTCTACTGATGGTATTATACGAAAACTGTCTTCCGAGTATTGATGTGGAAATCCGCTATGTCCGACGGCTCATCACTTAATGTCAGGCACCTGTATGGTATCACATTTGGAGCGGTTTCTCCGCAAGAAAACAAAACACTTCCTTGTTGATATATTCACAAGATGTGTAATTGTTACAGGATTGAAGTTTTCTTGTACCTTTATGTGTAGCAAATAAGGTCTTTCGATTATTAACGGAAAAATTCTTGTATTACAAGTGTCTGGTCCGTCAGTCATAATTCAGCCGTCGTCCATTAAAGAATATCCGCGTCCATAATCCAAAGACCTACTCCATATTCCATATAACAGTATCAGCACCAAATTCAAAAAGACAATCATAGTATACATAAACATAGGCTAGTTTCCTGCAAGAGAGAAGCGGTCAACAGTTTTAAATGATGCCGACAAGACATCATGATGTTCCAAAAATATAAAATCCGTATCGCTGATCAGTATTCTTAATCCATAATAATCGTTGTAAGGTCCTCATCTAGAGAATGGTATATCTCAATCACGCTTTGATTGTTGCTGTTCATATGAACACCATGAGGATATTGAATTACATGGGTTCACACGGCTCCTAGCCCCAGGTTAAGCGGAATTAGACGCAAGTTACGAAACGTAACGCCATAGATCTTGCATGCTACTCTCGTATATTGCTATCAGTATGCGATATATATCGCCAAATTTGAGAAATTTTGAGTGGAGGCGACGGCTGAATGTTGAATGTCGGGTATAACGCTTGCTAAACATATAGTGTGTATACCACCATTGCATGTTATCTCCTAATTGTAACGTTTTGGGCGATCTTGATGAACACCAAAAGCCATTGCTGCAACAACGTACACGACAAGGCTATCAAATCAAGTGACCACAATCTTCTTACGATCTTCAACGATCGTATTTTTTCATCCGCGTGTGATATTGATAACCAAATGTGAGAAACCCGAAATAGAGACTCGAACCAGTTACTGCAATGAAGGTGATGGAACTCCTCGTGATAAAACAACTGTTACTGACTGACCTATGTTTATGCCATTAATGCCCAGTCCATCCGGAATGTTACCTTACAGAAAGGGATAGTTAACTTTGTAAACTTGTAGTCGTCTCCCTAGTCGTAATGTCGACGTAAGAGTAAGCATTTTTCACTTTATCTTAAAGATATGATTCCAACTGGATTGCCAGTGACTTCCTTTCAAGATAGTTTTTAGTAAGTTAAGACCGTCTATATACCCTTCAATCACCTAGGTCGAATCATTAACATTTATATAACGATTTATATATACGTGTGCTACATGTACATGAAGTGTATATGTTATTAAATACTTAGCAATAATAATGTGTGATCATGATAAACCACAGCTTTATAGAAAGTAACAACTGTTCCAGATATGCAAATAGAAATAAAGCGCTCTAAAATAATATCTCGCATATTAAAAATAGATGTCAATAATAGCGCCACAGAGATAAGAGAATCAAGTGATCACTCTCGCTCTTTCGTGGTAGCGCAACGACTATCGTGTCGTACCGCGTGGTCTTATATACAGCTCAAGTGTGTCATTTTATTGGCTAGGCAGGCAGGATTTCCTAACTTATATTCACACGCGTTCTTGGTTGTCTCTAACCTATGGTGGCCGAGAGGGGCCATCGTCACTTCGCCATCGTGCCATAGGGCGATAGAGCGATAGAGCGATGGCGATAGAGCGATAGATAGATGGCGATACTCAGTTAATATGATAATTTCCCTCAGCCCCTTGTATGAAACGTTTTATAATTTGCTTTGGATATTCTGTTACATCTAGACAGACATATAGTAGCTCTCATGATGTGGGTTTTAACAAATGTAAATACTATAGATTACGTCTTGCATTTCGCTCAGTGTTGAATCGCATTGGCTATTTATGTATTTCAATGTATGTATTCATCACTTTCATTCATCACGTATACAATCATCATATGTGTACATTCATCATATTCGTCACTTTTTAAGTGACCCAAGTGTGGTTACTTTATAAATTCCACATGAACATCTACAATAACAGCGCGGCTAAGATACCAATGATACGTCTTAGAATCCTCAGTATTCTAATCTGAATGAAGCTTTCGTGTGGAGTCGTGTGGTTGCATTTTAGTCACAAGACATCAATTTGTCCCACATATGACATATTTCGCCAGTCTAGGATTTTTTTCATTCAGCTAAAAATACGAACGAACACCAATAATCCTAAAACAATACTAATTGTTAAGCTCTAAGAATAATTATTAACGAGTACTGTGACTAACGTCACAGGACCTACCAAGTAAGGTTTGATATGATTTAAGTGTGTACCATGACCTAAGACTGACCATTTATTATATTTCGAAGAAATAATTGATTATTTCCTGTGTACAGCAATTGGAGAGACTAAATTGTCACACTCGCATCGTGCTTGTTGACGAAATCCATGCGGGCCGCCATCTTAGCATGGTGTAAGCCCACTGCGTATTGGTTTTGCGCATTGGTTTTGCGCAGAATGTTTTCTTCCGGTTTTGCGGGTTTCCGGTTTCGCAGTCGACTGGTGTCCCACAAAAATGCCTGGATTAGTCTTTCAATTTCATCAGAAATAGGTCAGCTCTAGTTCCTCGCAAGAGTGTAGCGGTCAACAGTTGTAAATTATGTCGAAACACATCAAGGTGTTCATATTGCCAAAGCTGTATCACTGCCTTGTACTCATTTATTCAGTCCTTTTCTCTTGCAGAAATACGTCTTGCGTTTTCAAATGTTCATTTCATACATATATCAAACTGATGCTAACTGTCGTATAAACAGGTATTTCGATTATTAACGCGGAAATTCTTTCATTCATCACGGCTGAATATTGAATACTGGATCTTACCCTATCATCTAGACTAAAATTTCACTCACTCTCTGATTGTTAACTAATGTGACTGATATTGAAGGGAAATTTATTATTATATTCACTCACTGTGACAAGTAATCGATTTGTCCTAGGGAGAATCAGAAACATTCTATGTCTGGATGGGGTGGAGTCAGCAAAAATTTCATTGATGGTTTCTCTGAACGTAAAGTCGAGGATTTTAGCGAAATTCTGTTACAAGGACGGACCCCGGATGCAACATTTTATTCCATGTACAAGAGAGCGAAGCAATGAGCGCACCCTAATGCTATGTCTTCTCGTCTTTCTCGACGGACGACGATGGCAATAAACATAGTCGCTGCCAAATGGAAGTAAGAGTTTGTGTGTCGTTAGGATATAGGCAAAGGATCGCACCCGCCCTTGAGAAATGCAGCAGGAGCTTTGAAGATTCCGCCGTCAAATCCCCACTGCAGAAATGCTGCGTTTTTCTTCCTGATTCGTTTCAGACTTCAGCCTGTATAGACCAAATATGTGACTGAATTAAATTCCTGGCGGGCCACTATAAGAGATTTAGTTTGAAAGAATGCGAAAATGCAGCTCGTGAACAGGTCTTAGACAAATAACCCATACAAGAACAGGTGGGAACGTTGAGAGACTCTAGAGAACGATTCGCTTTGCTTTGGGATTTTTACCTATGAGTACAAATTATGCTCACGTATCCAGAATAAATACAATTTTTGACTTTCTCCCTTGGAAAAATGGAAACAATTTTCCAATGTCAACGTTGATATTGTTCACGTGCTGTATATCAAGCACATACAGCATGCGTTTTTTTTCTTCCTGTCTGGATAGTCGATATGGGACATGCGTACAAATATAATTCGGACGACTCCAAATCCTTTTCCGTGAAGAATCGAGATGTCCAGTAGGTGGTCATGACGATCCCGGAAGGTCAGAGGTCAGTTTTGTTGACCATGTACATGGATATACGTATGTTGTGTGTCCGTTCTCACGTGTCCAAGAAAATTGCACGTTGGCCACTTTACCGGTCGCATACCTTCATTTATAAATCATTAAACAAAGGGCTCATCTTCCGTAAAAGGATGAAAATTGAAACATATTCGACCTTTTAAATCATCATATTTTTTTCTGATTTTTCTACGATTAATTTTCTCATGTGTGTTAGAATAAAACGTTTTTCAATGAAATATCAGAATAGGACATAAAAACGGTCTCATTACATGGTTCAAAATCATACACCTTAAATCACGATATCTTCGGGAGTCCGGCATCGGTTTTGTATGATATATTCATACACGCATATAGAAGCGTTGTATTCCGAAGGAATCCTTCAAGATTGTGTGAATCTGCACGTCGATTTTCTTTTTAAGCTGAATCGTCGTTACATGGTTTAACGCATAACCCTGATGTAAGCTTTCGGATTAATGATATCTATGCCTTAATTCACTGTTCAGTATATCGGTGGAATGTAAGGCTTCAAGTATAAGCTAGATTTGGTTTGTACAGTTGGATTGAAAAACTGGATTATGTATCTTACATATAAGCACTCCAAATATTGTTTCACAAGTTTGAAAGGCAATTTTTGACAAGTGTTTTTTTCTGGTGACCTTTCACAACAGGAACACTTTGTTGTCTTGTTGGCATCATTGAAAACTATTGATCGCCCAATGCTACGAAAAACGGACTCCGTCCAGTAAAATTATGGTGTTATACTTGAACGTTGGAGTTTACAACATCTTATAATACTTTAAACTGGGGCTAATTCCATAACCGCATATATAATCTTTACATAATTTGATGATTTATTTCGTTATCTTTTTTGAACGGGGTGTACACCAACTTCTTAACGCTTATCGAGAGATTGTATATCCAAGATGTCAAAAACCATCCCGCGAACGCCAATCTATCTTGTAAAGCAGATATTTGTATAGACGTTGGACAAGCTACACATATTTGAAAACAAGTAGACTTGGCACAACCGCTAATTCGAGCTTATCATATCTAGACAATATCCCGGTATAAGGGTATTTTGCAAAGAGACACTAGTTCCTAGGGCTGTATATTGGGGATTCGACATGGCTGATGCTCAAATGTTGTACATGGGAACACTTGTGACTAGTAAATTGGGAGCGAGGGTGGATTTGTAAGGACATTTATCACGTAACAATATATGCCCACGGATAAAAAAAAATTACGCGTACACATGGAGGAAAACCCCTAATTTAGGGGAACATGAAACCCCCAAAATTCTTCGTTGATTTGCTTGAATGATCATTCGTTCAAAAACCACCATGACACATTATGCAAAACAAATACCTTCGGTTCTTAATTGTTTATAAATTGAAAGCACCTTTATGTATTTGGTGTCATCACTAATTCTTACGTACACAGTTTACAATTTATCATAGAATCTCTATCTGTAACATGCATGTCATAGGGCACTAGGGATAGCTTTCCTCTTTATTTGTCCAAAGCGTCGACAATTCGAGGAAGACTGGACCTAACGTGTATGGTAATTTCTTTATTTACAATTCTAAGGAGAGGAAAACATGGTGTCCTTATCTCACATTCGACTGTTTTAACATGATGAAAATGTTGTATATGTGATATGTTATATATCACAGTACACGGCATTTATTAGTACTCGTCGTCCGCCGAGAATGACGAGAAGACATAGCTTTGGGGTGCGCTTATTGCTTCGCTCTCTTGTACATGATATAAAATAAATACATATCACGAATCGTTAGATTCTTGGTATGTGCTTTAGAATAGGTTTACCAGCAGACTATACTTGTGAAGTCATGTGGCTCTGTCAGTATGTCGGCACCTCTTCCCACTTCTCTTATATGTGTTGTAATGACACGATTAAAAAGAAAGTTAGCATTGTATTATCGTTTAGCTTACAGTAGTACATAGACATAATTTTATTAGTACCCATTCAATGTTCAAACGTGTACGCTAGCAAAATATGATAGGATGTGAACTATTTGGCATGTTTGCTTAAGAATTTAGCGAAATCTTCTGGAAAACATTCGACATACGGACCCGTCACAGCCGCTTATAAATACCTCTTTGACACGGTAAGCCTTCCCAAAGATATGTATACTTTACACAAATCATAGAAAAATCCCACATATGCTTTGCATGAGGTATATTGCGCAGCGTACCCTTTCACTATCATCGAGAAATTTTAACTGTGTTTTTAAGAAGAAAAGGAAATGTTTCTCACGGAATGACTCGATTATCATTACAATAAATGAATTATCTGAACACGCCTGACACGTGCACATCGGGAGCGGTTAAATTCACGTTTTTCCTGTAACTGACTTCTTTATCGTGTTGAATATCTTGTTTTTGGACAAGTTTCTGAAATATCAAGTCATTCATATCCGACATACATTAAGCGAGAGTGTTCTATTATCTCATTTCAAGTAACGGTCTACAATCTATTCTCGAGCTGGAGTTATAAAAGTCTGAATAAATGCGTCAGATCCGTCATCCATTGGACAGCCGTCGTCTATTAGGAGTTTTCAAAGGTCCATGATACAAAGACCTGTTTCATTAATAATATTAGTACCTAAATCAACATAACCGAAAGATAAAAAGTAAATTGATGTTACTTGAAAGATAGAAGCGTTCAACAGTTTTCAGTGATGCCGACAAGATCAATTGATATTCTGTTCATCATATCCGTATCACAATTCAATGTTGGTAGAGTGTGGTACATTGCCGTGTTGTATCCGAAAAGTGATGTCACGATATCGGTGTGACTAAAAAGAAATAGATGTTCTAATGAACATATTAATCTGCTAGATGAGATAGTATCTCAGTCACGTTGTGATTGCGCCTGTTCATATAAACACTACGGATATGTATTTCACATAGTATTTATACGGTTCCTACCCCCGGGTTAAGCGGAGCCTTACCCCATGTTAAGGCGTTTACTCCATCAGACGTCCATGATGCTCATTCATTAACATCAGATGAGTTGTTTGAGCTGATCTGTCATCACAGCTCCCGAGTTACCGTATCTAATTCCGCTTAAGCCGGTGCTAGGGCCGTGTGGATACTTCATAGTCTCCACATGAACATCTATAATAATAGCGCGGCTGAGATACTGAGGCTACGTCCGAGAATCCACCGAATTCTCGGGTCTGAATGTCAGGTGTCGACGAATAATTTCCTGTAGAGTCATATGGTTGCTTTTTAGTCGCCAGACGTCGTCAATTTTTCCCATCTCTTGCATATCGCTCCAATATATTACCTGTATATGGTAGGAGTCTGCTGTTGGACTGCTAGTCCCCGAGGCCCGCCCTCTGTACATGTCACTTGACAAATATATGTAGGTTTATCGTTTTGGCGGAAAATTTAAGTCGTACGACGTCGGATATTGCAGGTTAGTTCTTTTCAGGTTTCTTGCATTTACCAGGTTACCCCATGTTAAGGCTTTTACTCCATCAGACGCCGATGATGCTCATCCATTAACATCAGATGAGTTGTTTGAGCTGGTCCGTCATCACAGCTCCTGAGTTAGCGTATCTAATTCCGCTTAAGCCGGTGCTCGGGGACGTGTGGATACTTCATAGTCTCCACACGAACAGCTGCAATACAAGCGCGGCTGAGATACTAAGGCTACCTCTGAGAATCCACCTTATTCTCGGGGCTGAATGTCAGGTGTCGACGAATAATTTCCTGTAGAGTCATATGGTTGCTTTTTAGTCGCCAGACGTCGTCAATTTTTCCCATCTCTTGCATATCGCTCCAATATATTACCTGTATATGGTAGAAGTCTGCTGTTGGACTGCTAGTCCCCGAGGCCCGCCCTCTGTACATGTCACTTGACAAATATATGTAGGTTTATCGTTTTGGTGGAAAATTTAAGTCGTACGACGTCGGATATTGCAGGTTAGTTTTTTTCAGGTTTCTTGCATTTACCAGGTTACCCCATGTTAAGGCTTTTACTCCATCAGACGCCGATGATGCTCATCCATTAACATCAGATGAGTTGTTTGAGCTGATCCGTCATCACAGCTCCTGAGTTAGCGTATCTAATTCCGCTTAAGCCGGTGCTCGGGGACGTGTGGATACTTCATAGTCTCCACACGAACAGCTGCAATACAAGCGCGGCTGAGATACTAAGGCTACCTCTGAGAATCCACCTTATTCTCGGGGCTGAATGTCAGGTGTCGACGAATAATTTCCTGTAGAGTCATATGGTTGCTTTTTAGTCGCCAGACGCCGTCAATTTTCCCATCTCTTGTATATCGCTCCAATTTAGATACAAATTACAATATAGATCCAAAGATCTTCAACACTATGATTATAGTTGGCAATCAACAGATGATAGCTATCACCGAATTTAAGAAACGTTGATTGAAATCATCGAGAGGGGACAAGCTCTAGCTTATGCTAGAAGGCGAGATATGTATACTCCATATGCAGGTCTTTCGGGGATATTACTATCCATGAAAGGGTAATTCACAATGTCAAAATTGTAATCGTCTCTGTTGCCGTATACTCGACGTGAGAGAAAGCCGTTGTTGTTTTTTTTTACAGATATAAGTCCAAATAAGATGTTGCATTTGGCGAATCTGTAGTCTCAATCAAATTCAGTGAAGGAGGGTAAATCGCCTTCTCCGCGTGGTTTATATAAGGGATCTTCACTGCAAGAAGATCGTCCATATAACGTTTGGCGAATGCAAAGGAGCGGGCTTTATGTAATTAGTACATAGTTAGTACCAATACGTTATTACCTATATGCTGTTGGCATATCGTGCTACCAAATTTAACATAGATATTATTTATGAGAAATTCCAGCAGTTCCTTGAACAATGAAACATTTCAAGAGTGGTAATCTTTATACAAGTTAGAATTAAAAAAAACACCTTCTGGTTTCTGACATTGATATAATGGTAACCGATCTTTTGACAAGCCGATATTATGAACTTACTAAGACGTTTTATTAGATGTTGACGAGGGATGGTAGTATTGAGAGTCCCATGTGGACACATTACTGTATTTAATGAGTTCTTTTTTGTTTAGTTGTCCTATGTGTGTTTTAGAGTTGTTAAGAAAATATGACATCATTTCCAGATAGTGTGCGTGAACATCGATGGGCTTACTCCTGACGAAAAGTCTGGCTTTTTATGCGGTAGAAAATATCAAAAGATCGTGCCGTCCGAAGGTGTTTGTATCCGTGTACTAAACGTCAGTCATTGTCTTAGGGAAAGGCGGAAATTATCGTGATTGGCTTATTATGGGATCTCGTAGAATATCGGCGAACATTTCACACGAATATTTCATAGCGTTATGTGTAGATGGTATTCCCCTGATTTACCATCTGGGTTTATCTAGATTGATAGGTATTCCAATGAGTGCTAATTGTGCACCCTTTTGGCTGACCTAGATCTGTTTTCTTATGAATACGACTATATGCAAACGCTTTCAAGAACAAATTAGAGTGATATGCAAGAGGTGGGAAAAATTGACGACGTCTGGTGACTAAAAAGCAACCATATGACTCTACACCTAACATTCAGACCAGATAATACGGTGGATTCTCGGACGTAGCCTAACATTCAGACCAGATAATACGGTGGATTCTCGGACGTAGCCTAACATTCAGACCAGATAATACGGTGGATTCTCGGATGTAGCCTTCGTATCTCAGCCGCGCTTTTATTGCAGCTGTTCATGTGGAGACTATGAAGTATCCACACGGCCCCTAGCACCGGCTTAAGCGGAATTAGATACGCTAGCTCCGGAGCTGTGATGACATATCAGCTTATCTGATATTAATGGGTGAGCATCATGGACGTCTGATGGAGTAAACGCCTTAACATGGGGTAACCGGGCAAATGCAAGAAACCTAGAAAAATTCACCTGTAATGTCCGACGGCTTAAAGCCCGTTCCTTCTCATTCATCAAACGCTATATAGACGATCTTCTTACTGTGTATAATAGAAATTGATTTGAATGAAACTACAGATGGCCCTAACGGCACATCTTATTCAGACCTATATCTCTATAAAAATGAAGCAGGCCTTCTCTCTCGTCGACTTCACGACAAAAGAGATGATTACAATTTCGACATCGTAAACTATCCCCATCTGGACAGTAATATAACAGAGGGACCTGCATATGGCGTATACATATCTCGCCTAGTAGCATTTGTTAGATCCTGTGTTAAATGTGACGGTATTAATCAAAGTCACAAAACATTATTGCAGAAATTTATAAAACAGGGCTATATCATCAAGCGCCTCCACTCAAAAGTTTCTCATATTTTGCAATAAATATCGCATGCTGATAGCAAAATACGCGCGTAGCGCGCAAGATCTATCGCGTTACGTTAAGTAACTTGAGTCTTAATTCCGCTTAATCTGGGGCTAGGGGCCGTATGAACCCATGTATTTCAAAATCATCATGGTGAACAGTTAGAATCAAAGCGTGACTGAGATACTGATCAGCGATACGGATTTGATATTTTTGGAACATTGTGATGTCATGTTGGCGTCATTGAAAACTGTTCACCGCTTCTCTCTTGCAAGAAACTAGACTGGTTTTACGTAAACTATGATTTATTCTTTTAATTTGGTGCTAATGCAATTATATGAATCAGGTATTTGGATTATGAACGCGGAAATTCTTAATGGACGGCGGCTAAATATTGAATGACGGACTAGACGCTTGTATTATGCATTTTTGGTATCCACTATAATTTTGGAATATCCATGTGAGTGGTTGGAATTGAAATGCGTCTTTCCTAGAGAAACTGTTTATGTTTGTTAAATATGCTATCCAAAGTAAATCCAGTGGAAGAGTACTACTGTGGGAATATTTCTGGATCATTATAGAATTGTATCATATCGTATTGTTTAACCCTATCTGGCCTGGGCTTTTTGGGACCTGTCCAGGCCTAGGGGGAGGGACCAAATTATTTTTCCTACCCCTTGAGCTAGGGGGCTGAAACTTATCACACTATACCCTTGGATCAAGCTCTACCAGAAAATGTAAAAAATATCGAAGATGGCCGCTTTGATGACGTCACAGTGACGTCATTTTCAAAAACGGCATTTTTGGGTCGATTTTTCGGTCAGATTTTCCCAATTTTTTATTTTTGCAATTTCTCCCCAAAAACTGCATGATAAATTAGTAAATATTAATGTCATGTGAAATAAATAGCTTTTGTCCACTTTTCATCGCGGAAAAGCCGAAATTTTGAAGAAATATGACAAAAACATCACTTTTCTGGTACCCCACGTGGCCGCCATCTTAAATTTACCCATGATCCTCTGCTCGGGGTGTTATGCAAATAAGTTCAAAATGACCCCAATACGATAAACTATAAAGTCACGGAGTTTCAGTTCTCCATTTTCTGTCGTTCCGGAGATAGCGCAGAAAGTTTGGTAGAGGGGTCATAATGGCCCCCCCAGGCCAGGTAGGGTTAAGGCAGTATCATCGGTGTGACATTCTATTCTATGATCTGTGAATGTTATGTGCGCCCGTATTGATAATTTGAGATTCCAAGATTAACTGTCTACAGTGAAAAGTTGTCTGAGGAAGTACAAACTGTATAAACCTACACCTACACATACATATCAATGACGGACACATATATATCAATGACGGATCACTCTACCGTGTGTCCCTAAGATTAAGCGAGTATTTGTTCACTCACCCACGTGCTAGCAAAGAGAACTGACTTGGCTCTTTTCTCTTGATCGGCTGGGCCGCTCGAACTCTATCTTATTATTTCTACCGTCGATATGTCTTCTTCTTTTAATAGCAATTCAACCCTTACGATTTGAATATTTGTACGGCATTGACCTGTTAAGAGAAGAATCTGAAACAAGCGGTAAATCATCAGAGGGAAAACGGAGCAAAAAATACGGAGGAATAAGAATAAATTTTCTTCAGTTATGATCTATGTTTTCTTTAAAGCAAGTTAATTAACATAACCAAAACCATCCCCTACAGAATAGTATTTGCTAAATTCTTAGCTTCATTAAAAGCTTATTTTTTCGGTATAAAGCAACACTATTTCACCAGATTTTCACCAACGTATAGAGCGTTTAATGTGCTTTTATACAAGGCGAAAAGGGAATGTCGGAACCTTAGGTCAAGCTAAACTGAGGAAAGTTTATTCCCCATATCTCAGAGACCGGCGAAGGCTTTCCATGTGCTTAAAGTTGAAGGGAATCTCCCTTCTCTTACCATTTTCATTTGGATCGTGTTCATTATATATCAGAAGTACAGCTTAAACTAAGATTTATCATCTTCGAGGTATTTGGATGAAAAGAGTAGAGCATCAACGACGGTTAAATGGCGAAAGAGGGTGATATTGTTAATTTTAATGGCACACCTTAGATATCAATAAAATACATGCGTCTAGTCCGTCATTCACTTTTCAGCCGTCGTCCATAAAAGAATTTCTGCGCCCATAATCCAAAGACCTATTCCATATTCCATATAACAGCATTAGCACCAAATTAAAAAAAACATGCCAAATACATGTGAAGCCAAAGCCAAATACATGTGAATTTATACTCAGGAACGCCGAAGTCCATGGAAGAAATAACCGTGAAATTCCTGGGAGACACAATCTCTATTACGCTTAACCGCATGTGTACATACATGTATTAGCGTCCTAACCGATTGGACTGGCAAACATCGTACTCGGCAATCTCCGTCCGACACTTGGGACTTCGGGAGATCACGAAAGAATCCACTGTCCTTTGACAAAATAAACACCGACAACCCCAATATAAATGCTGGCAATTTCGAGACTTTTTTCACAGTAACTCACCAATGATAAGTTTGGCAGGGAGGTTGTCTAATTGGAATCAATGTTTTATTGTTTCTGCCATCGTCAAAATGCTTCTCAGCTGCAGCTTGAGATGAGATGGAACATTCACATTCTCTATTGGTCACTCTGTGCCAGAAATCGGCATAAAAGAAGTAGACACGAACTGCCAACGTAACTCTGAACTTTTACCACATGGCAATTGTATTGGTTTACTTTATTTTGCCAAACTATGGAAAGTATAGTAATCAGATCCGATATGGCATCGACAGCCGTCATCCATAATGAGAAATCACTTCGTTAATCGCATGACATTATTCACCCAAATCACTGAACTTCGTGTCCTTCCGGCCTAGTTGAAATTTATTGAATGATATCAAATGATAGAAAGTAAATCTTCGATACCACCTTGTAATATTGTAATATTCAGTAGTCAACCGTCGTCTATAAAAACATTCCGCGCCCATAATCGGAAAATCCCTTTTCCATAGACAATATTGGCATCAAATTTCGGTCAGGTATGCAATAGAAATATATATATTTATATACACACAACCTAAAATCTTGAAATACAGAATCGATCAACAGCAAGTTTGCTGATGCCGGCATGTATCGTAAATACAAGCGCCTAGTCCGTCATTCAATATTCAACCATCGTAAAACCGTATCTCTGACCATTATCCTTTGTCTAAAAAATATATTATCAAAATTATCTCCCAAGAAGTTTTTAGATTATTTTGTATCTCAGTCACGCTTAGATTGTGACTGTTCTTATGAACATCATAGAGATCTTGTATAACACGATGTTCATGTCTTAGCTCCGGTTTAATTGGAGAATTAGACAAACGTTACGAAAAGTAGTACCATAGATTTTTCACGCTACCGCGGTACTTTGCTATCACTGGGCGACATTTATCACCAAATTTCAAAGAATATATGATTACGCAATATGTAGGCCATTCCAAGATAGTGCTGTCCAGGAAAGGGTATTTGACAATGTCAACATTGTAATCGTCTCTCTTCTTGCCGCCAGATTAAGCCTTTTTAACTTTGTAAACGTATATGTCTAAATGTGATTGGTGAGATATATGTCTAAATGTGATTGATGAGGTATATGTCTAAATGTGATTGGTGAGATATATGTCTAAATGTGATTGATGAGGTATATGTCTAAATGTGATTGGTGAGGTATATGTCTAAATGTGATTGATGAGGTATATGTCTAAATGTGATTGGTGAGGTATATGTCTAAATGTGATTGATGAGGTATATGTCTAAATGTGATTGGTGAGGTATATGTCTAAATGTGATTGATGAGGTATATGTCTAAATGTGATTGATGAGGTATATGTCTAAATGTGACTGGTGAGGTATGTCTAAATGTGATTGATGAGGTATATGTCTAAATGTGATTGATGAGGTATATGTCTAAATGTGATTGGTGAGGTATATGTCTAAATGTGATTGATGAGGTATATGTCTAAATGTGATTGGTGAGGTATATGTCTAAATGTGATTGATGAGGTATATGTCTAAATGTGATTGGTGAGGTATATGTCTAAATGTGATTGATGAGGTATGTGTCTAAATGTGAGGTATATGTCTAAATGTGATTGGTGAGGTATATGTCTAAATGTGATTGGTGAGGTATATGTCTAAATGTGATTGATGAGGTATATGTCTAAATGTGATTGGTGAGGTATATGTCTAAATGTGATTGATGAGGTATATGTGTAAATGTGATTGGTGAGGTATATGTCTAAATGTGATTGATGAGGTATATGTCTAAATGTGATTGGTGAGGTATATGTCTAAATGTGATTGATGAGGTATGTCTAAATGTGATTGATGAGGTATATGTCTAAATGTGATTGATGAGGTATATGTCTAAATGGGGTTGATGAGGTATATGTCTAAATGTGATTGGTGAGGTATATGTCTAAATGTGATTGATGCGGTATATGTCTAAATGTGATTGGTGAGGTATATGTCTAAATGTGATTGATGAGGTATATGTCTAAATGTGATTGATGAGGTATATGTCTAAATGTGATTGGTGAGGTATATGTCTAAATGTGATTGATGAGGTATATGTCTAAATGTGATTGATGAGGTATATGTCTAAATGTGATTGGTGAGATATGTAAGAGGTGGGAAAAGCTGACGACGTATGGCGACTAAAAAGCGATTAAAAAGAAAATATATGACACAGGAAAGCCTCTCTCGGCATCTCGCATTCAGACTAGATTACGGAGGATTCTAAGATGTATATATCGATTATCTAAAGCAATAATATCATCTATACAACATTCGGCAAATGAAAACACGACTTGAGAAGATCATTTCTTAACAATTTATGCATATAAATTAATGCCCATTGGAATATCTATATGATGTTGATATATAATGTTTCCGAATTTGACAAATATTATTAACAAGAAATTGAAGCAACTCTATCAACAAAGATACGCCCCATTCTATTATTTGTAGTAGAACGGAAGACATTTTTATCGTTTCTGACATTCATATGCCGGTGATCAGTTAATTGAATGTTGAGATTACCAAAGAACTAAGACGATGAACGAGATCCTGCTGAGAAATTATAGAGAACAGAATTCCCAAGTTCATAAGTGTGTGTGTCTTTGTCATCACACTATTTCGTAAGATGTATTTCGTAAGATTTTTTATTATCCACAAATGCAGAAACAGAATGGCTAAACAGTCTGAACGATACAAAAGAGTCATGTTGATTTCGTTAGGTCGTGATTAACGGCTGTTATCTATTCATCGGATGATGTATTCAGAAGCATACAGCGGTGTACCGATTGCAGCTTTTTTATAGCTGCATGTTTTTGCCCTATCAGTGCTAAATATTGGTATTTATAAGTGTCTCCATGTTACGTATGTTGTGATACAACTCGGTGTTCAGGTTTAAACCCAATTGAAAATGTGTTTTGATAGATGAGCGTTTGTTTCAAGGAATGACGAAGTCAAGTCTTGGTCATTGTCACATGCATTCTTGTTTGCATAAATTGGGGACAAATATTTGAAGCGGTTGATGATTAAAAGAAAGAAATGCAATTTGCTAGTGGGAAAACAACTGTTCCTCAATATATTCTGAATTGAGGTAAACGTAACTTTTTTAAACATTGTTAAAACAGTCGCCATAATAAATACATAAGTTTAAACAGGTAATTGAAGATTTGCAGAGCCAATCAGTTCAGCTAAGGAAACGGTAATCATCCACATGTTCTATTTGACAACCTGACGCTTCAGACTGAGTAATCTTGTAAGAACGAAGCTAGGGTTACGTCAATAACAATCCGGGTGAATCCTACTGTCTGTGGTGATCTGCTCCAGGCCTAAAGCATTGATCCCACCAATGGAGAGAGCTTGAGCATATAATTGTTGTAGTTAGGGACGTCGTAGAATCTCTTACCCTGGGGACTGAGATAACCACGGGTTCAGTTTCGTGTTCTAATTCCCTCAAGAATGCAAGCATGTCATCATCAACTGTTAATGTATTGTCACGATGCATTACTGATGAGTGTCGGGTAAACCGATGAAAAAACTTTACCGGTACGCTAAGTTCTCGCCGATTCTCGTCAATCTCGACGACAATAGTCTCGTTATCGCTGGCTTTCATCCGGCTCAAATCATCAATGCGTGGTTTGTTTCTATATTTCTTTTACTCTTCGTGAATTCTCTCGTACGAGACGGCAGAGTTCAGAAATGTCAAACTGGATGACGGATACCCTTTCGACTTTGGATCTGGCGGCTAATCACCAGCTGTATTTTGCTAAATTTTATTCTTACCTTTGTCCTATTCATCCACCGATCAACTTGATATGGTGGAGTAAGTAGGTACACTCGAATAAGGGAGAATTCTTCATGATTCTAATAAATTCATCAAAATATTTTTCAAATCACAAAGACGATTTGAGTGAAGTGATTGAAATATTGAAAATTATTAAATAAACTAATCAAATTATCGAATGCATGTATTCTTACCATTGTCCTATACATCCACCGATGAACTTGATATGATGGAGTAAGTAGGTACGCTCGAATAAGGGATAATTCTTCATGATCCTAATAACTTAATCAAAATATTTTCAAATCACAAAGACGATCAAAACGAAGTGATTGAAATATTGAAAATTATTGAAATAAACTAATCGAATTATTGAATGTACCATGAAGCTTCCTCTTTCGGAGATACTTGCCTTTTCTGAACTAAATTTTGTTTCTCCTAATTATTTAATACGCAATGCAGAGCGGATGGCATCATACAATGGTCCTCTGTGAACGACAAAACACTATGAAATGTCAGATCTCATACATTTTTGCGATCGGTGAATGTGTGTAACCGTTACGCTATATTCGAGATTACAGTCTGTAAATTGTCTAGATTGCTAGCATCGTTCAAAGGTGCTGACCGCTTCTCTCTTGCCCGAAACTTGCTTCTTTTTTTAAAACTATTCTAGACTATTTTGACTTTGGGGAAGATAAATCGTGAACTGAGGTTTCGTTTTATATGGACATGACCTGCCTAATGGACAACGGTATCACACTGAATGTCTGAAAGTTGACTGGAATTGTTTTGTCTCCCACGGAATAAGAAAACAAAGACAATGTTCTCACTCCATTAACCCGCATCTACCTGCCACAGTTGCGAATAAACAACATAATCACGTTACACCGTACCGGGACATGGTTTAGTGTTGAGAAGACCTTACTCAATCTCTTAGAATTGAGGACGAAGTGAGCGGGTGAATTCGCATCAAGTTCTATTTGAACGGGTCGACATCAAATTACAGACTCATCAATGACGTCTTTGTCCCTGGTTCATTCCGAAGAAATCTCTACCGGGTCGAGTGTCGGTGAACGCTATTGTAGAGGCCTTTATTTAGAATTTGGAGTGTATTTCTTCCACGTGCTGGACCACGCTGTAGAAAGTGTGATCAGACACCAGCATTAAGGGGATAATAATTTTATTTCGCTATCATTGTGGAATTCAGATGCCTTCGGTTCAGTGCTTAAGCCAGGGCCTCGGTATAATCAAACCACAGAAGAGGGTTCCACGCCTACGCCGTATTCACGTGTAATAACACATAGCGACAACAACGAGGTCTTACAACAATGGACTATAAGATTAATTCATTTGCGTACACTTCGCCATCCATAAGATGGCTTTCGAATCGTGTGTCTCCATTATCGCGGAGCGATATCCGGTACTTTACCGTATTCTGTTCGGTCTTCATCCGGCGAGCTCGAGAAATCTGATAAATTACAGGTTTTCATACCACTTCGGAATCAGATATTGCCTGGGCTTACAAAATATATAGGTATGAATAACTTTCGTATCATCCAAGAGGTGTGGTGGATCTGTAATTTTGAACAAGTAGGACATCACATGACTCGAAAATGGCGGGTTACGTCGGTAGAATTTAGGTGATTGGCTGACGAAGTCACGCGGTATTGATTTCTGAAAATTGCCTCTTGCAATTGCCGAAAGTAGGCTGAACATGGATACACATGATCCCAGGGTCAGTCTTACCGCGTATAGATGACCCAGATGGTTACAGGTTGAAGATTAATTATCTTCAAAATGGGATACACACCTTCACCTTCGCACGTGTTACTTATAATTAGATTATGTTCCATTTGAATTAAAGCATGATCGCGCGAGAAAGGTCGGAGACATCATGAAGTTGACCACAGTTGCAAAATGGATGTTGGACATAATACTGGATGTACATGAACATAATAGGACAATTTGATGTAAATTTACCCAATTGTTACTAGCTATCACTGATTAAAAACATGCTTCCATGTAGTAGCACAGTAACTCAGAAATTTTCAGACGATGCTCTAACGGGATCACGCCTCAATGTGCACTCTCTCTGAGGTCCATATCGGGAAAGGGCAATTTGTATTAGCTTTGCATCTTGATTCATTTGAATGTAAAGACTGGGATATAATACAGAGACTGACTCCATGGCAAGAGGAATTACCAAAATGTGTGACATTTGTTATCCCATCTCGAATTGCAATATTCCACGAGAACATACACAAGGTGTATTCATATCTAGTCTCGAAGCATTTGTAAGATCCTGTGAAAAATGTGACGATTCGAATTGTTGACACAAAATAGTATTGTGAAATTGGTTCCAAAGGCATTGGTGGAAAACTTATGTAAGGCTGTGGCATAGAAGCGGCACAGCTGGGGTACAGATGTGATATACCTGAGGCATAGAAGTGGTATAGCTGGGGTACAGAAGCATCATAGCATCAAAGAATCCCTCATGAGGTCGGCTTTGTTGAAACCGTCTCTCATGGAAGAACTACCGTGTGCTTGTATATATCTGTATGTTATGCCTGCTGGAGTTTGGTGGTGATATTGTCTTATGAGAAAAGATATTTCGATTATAGACCGAGAATTCTTTATGGGCGACGGTTGGCCACTGATTGTCGGATCTGACGCTTGTACCTTGGGTGTTTTTGTGTAGAATCCAATCAAATTATGCCTTTATACATTCCCACCACCATGCCAGCTTACACTTCGTAACTTTTGAGCGTTAGATGTTCTGAGATCTCCCTCTTGTGGAAATTTACAAGCGCAATCAATGCTGACATAACAATATACACCAGAAATAGCCTCAAAGCGTGACAGATATAGTATATGCTACAATACTACTTGGAAACAAAAACAAGTGGATAATATAAAGTGTCAAATTTGGGCATACAAAAATAGGAAATACATGATTAAAAATGCTGACCTCGTCTCTCTTGTGAGGGACGCTGGAGTTC
Source organism: Hanleya hanleyi (assembly GCA_036873755.1). NCBI lineage: Eukaryota > Metazoa > Mollusca > Polyplacophora > Lepidopleurida > Hanleyidae > Hanleya > Hanleya hanleyi. The sequence goes on from JAVTVY010027533.1 coordinate 95,104, forward strand.
ATTGTGGTCGCTAGCTGTGCGCTCAGCTCTCTCTGGCCATGAGGATCAATGTCACAAAATAATACTGCAGAATGTGTAAAACAGGGCTGAACTACCAAGCGCCTCCAATCAAAGTTTCCCAAATTTATGACCTTACGTTTCCTAACTTGTGTCTAATTTAACTTAACAGTATGAACCCAAGTACGCGTAACATCCTCGTGATGTTCATATCAACATTCACAATCAAATAATGACTGAGATACATCATTCTCTAGATAACGATTTTACAAGGATAATTATATAGATTATGCATACTGATCAGCGATACGAATTGGATATTTTTGGAACATCATGATGTCTTGCAAGTATCATTGAAAACTGCTGACCGCTTCTCTCTTGCAGGAAACTAGCCTACGGTTATGTGTACTATGGTTGTTTTTCTTAAGTTGGAGGTATTGCTGTTATACGAATAAGGTCCTTAGATTATGGAAGCGGAAACTCTTTAATGGACGACGGCTTGATAGTGATTAATCGACTAAACGCTTGTATTTACACGCAATTGGCGTTCGCCGTTGATTGCAAAATGCGGTCAAAGCCTGCAGTTTTGGTTGTCTACGTTCGATAACGTTTCATCAATTCCACCTAACCCGTAGCTAGGCTTTGAATATCCCTGTGAGGTATATATATCAATAGTGATCATTAAATGGACAGTCACAGCGATAAAGTGACAAATGTATTCAAACTCATCCAAAATATGGGCGATTATAAACGCAAACGATCAGCCTGGGTGTATGTTACTATATGTCAAGGATGCGAATCAGTACTTTGATTGAATTTTCTACAACGACCCAATACAATACAAGCGAGAATGCTTATTCATATCTTCGGTGGTCTGTTGTAACTGCTCAGCTATGTTCTTAAACTATGCCCCGGTACACATGTACGTCCTGGGAATGCCCAGAGATTCTGTTGCAGCACAGATATATGTGAAGAAATATAACTTGGTTTATGCTGTTAAAGACCGATAGTGTTCTAATGATCAAACGTTGTCTTTGAGTACAACGCCGTCAGAATATCAGCTTGTTAGTCCGCTTGACATCCTGTGATATCACGTCGTTCTATATTCCCACTGCCTTACGTGTTATTACTCAAACCTAGAACAATATAAACCAATGGCCGACATTCATTCCCCTGTGGTAATTCATTATACTTTAGGCGTCATCGAGTTAATAATTGCAAGAACGTCCGTTATTGGATCTTTCAGTCCTTCATCTCCTTATACATAAACTTAAATGTGCCTGTAAGCTAATGGCCTTTACCCAGGAGGTTGGAACAGTTTTAAATCTGTGTTTGATGTCCATCCCAGGAAGGCCAACTGGTCTTACTCGTCAGTGATGGAACATCTGCACTTACATTTTTAATCGATGTGATAGTACTTGTGTAAGATGGGTATGTTCGGTAAAAAGGTCCACTGATTTGGTTTTATCCATTTGAATGAAGAATAATGGGTAGTGATTATGATGCATCTAACGAACATCATCATCTCTTGCAGGCATCATTAAAATCATTGAAACAGCTTCTCTTCTGTATGACACCATCTTCATTTTTTTTTAAATTTCATACATATGTGGAATTGGTGCTAACTGTCATACGAAATTCTATTCTATTATTGAAACATATTCTTTCATGGGTGACGGCTGAACATTGAATTTAGGATCTGACCTTTGCTATCATATACACTGTAATACGAAAAGATGAATCCGTGCGGACGGCGACTAAAAACTGGATGTATATATGTCATCTCATGCCCTGGTGTTAGTTGCCAATAATAGATGTTAGTTGTGCGGATTTGGTGATAGGATCATTATGTACGATGTGCAGTCGGTTTCAATGAAAACTGTTGAAAGTTTGTTAGAGATTTAAAACAGACATGCAGGTGGTCCTTGCGTTACTACTCATCTCTTACATCTGTTTCACACCGAGTCACACCCAGAAACGCCTCCGGCGGGTGGTTGGGTGGGCACGGGTTCCTGTTGCTTCAATGCATTTTGCTGAGAAGCAACAGGCTTGATAATGTGATGTCCAGCACTGTAATATTTCTTGGGGGAGGGATTTTTTGCACTATGCAAGCGTCCTATCTGTGTCTTGTGTGCTGTCTTCATTGTTTTATAGGATGGATGGAGGGTGTCTGGTTCCATGCTGCTTCAAAGATTTCTCCTTGAAGTATCAGGGACGCAATTTGGCTGGGTGATGCTTAGTTGGTTCGTCGCGATATGAACGAAATAATGTTGAAAGCGACGTTAAATCCTATTCACTCACCCAGAGTGGCAACTCCGAAGCGGATGTTTTAAACTCCATTCCAACCAGAAAATCGAATATACCGTGTGTGAAGGTGGATGTTGCTTACCTGTGTCATGCTACAAATTAGGGAGCAGAGGCCTATGATTCTTTTTAAAAACTACCCTGAGTTTATATCTGCTTGGATATTACAGCAAATGCAGTCTATTGCGACGGCTGTATTAGTGCAACATTGAATAAAATCGCAGTGTATACTCAGTTTTTTTTTATCTAGAATGCATTGTCATTTACTTTCAAGTTCGTACAATGTATATTGAAAACTATGGCTTTGATAATAGTTTGAGTGTAATTAATCCTTGGTAATAACATCCCACGCCAAAGTATCTGTTACTACAAGATTGGAGCCCTATAGCTAAATATTTAGTGCATTTGAATATAAAAGATGCCACTTTTCTCTTGCCAGAAACTAGCTCCCTCTTATATACATTCATATTTTAAGCCTATTTGGAATTCGTGTGGGAGTGGGATTCTGCATTTTAATATCACAGCCAAAGTACGGATCTGCACACATAAAAAATGAACAGAAGTAACCTTGCACTCTGTTTAAAAGCGGAAGCCAGCAACTGATAAAAAGACCGTGGTTTGAAACTTTCTAGATTTTAGAGGCTGAAGGTGCTACTGTTTTTCTACTGTGCTCCGGATATTCCATTTCCCCCTCGTCCTGTCTTCTTCACACTGTAGCCAATCCTAAAAAGATCGCTGTATGCACGAACGGAAAAATCGCATTGCACCAGCCAAGGTTGTTCGTCATTTCAATTAGAAAACTGAGGCAACACTTTGTGAAATTATCCCGAAGGATTAACGAACAAATCAGAACGATTGTGAGTGTATGCACCCTAGGACAGTTATTCCATTGTTTAATTGTGGGGACGAGGCTATAAGACCTTGCTGCCATATCCCTTGATGATCTTTGATGCGCATATGGCGACAGCTTCGAAAGGGATCGTCTCTTTCTGATCATAGCCAATGTCCAGAAGGCCGATAACTTTCTCCAACATCTGTTTTAGCGGTGTCGGCAGATCAGAAGCATCGTAATGCCTACGAGTGTCCTTTAAGCCAAGGTGGTAACACATTCTAAGACATCTTCCAAGGCGGACCATGGCCTTGAAATTCGTTTTCATGACCACACTTCAAACTCATTGTTTAGATCCATCTTTTGAATAAGTTCTATGATGCAACTCATTACACTGCAAATTGGGCCTAAAGTATACAAAAATGCATAATATTAAGTAAATTCAATAGATATTTAATGCAGTATGTTTATGGTCATTCCGTTGTAATACTGCTTCACATAAAATCATAAAATAGATTGTTAGGAGTTCCTGGTTGAGCCATGTGGATTGACATTACTCGCAACTATAGGTTTAATACTTGAAAAACAAATATATTAACAACAATGTTTATGTTATTTTCTCATTTGGAGACTGGATTTCCCACATGGGGATCTTAATCGCACAGTAATAATCTCACTATTGTTGCCAGATCTGCTATTTGAATACAAACCTCAGATCGATCATACAGTAGCCACTCATAGTCTATAAAGTCCGCAGTCGAAATAGCAAGCGTCAGATTCGATATTCAAGAATCAATGTCAACGTCCATACAAGAATTTCTGCCCCAATAATCGAAATACCTATTTGGTATGACAGAACCAATTCAAATGTGTATGATATAAAAATAATAAAAACACAACATAGTTTCCAACGTTTTCAATGATGTCAATGATTTCTTTACATACAATCCTAATCATTTTCCTTTAGGTCATAAATACTTTTCTATAGGATTCTGTTAGCACCGATTTCGGAAAAGGTATACAGAATATATTAACACAAGCTAGTTTCTTGTAATAAGGAAGAGTTAAACGAGACGGCATAAGGTTTCTACCGTCAAATCCTTATCACTGACCTGTATTCAATCCAAATTCCAAACTCAAGGTAGTCGCCATTCATGAAGAGTTTCTATTGCAATAACCTGCTCACACGATGTTGGAGTTGTATTGTCACAGTACTCGTTATGGACACGTGCCTTCAATTGTAAGAAAAGTGCTCAGAATCAAACGTCACCGCCCATGCTTCAAAGTCTTTTCGATTTTCAACATAAACTGCGCAAACAGTTCCAATCCACGTAACCTTCAGTGGGCTAATTACCCTGATATCAACTGAATGCTTTAGTAATACGCCGTCTTAAATGAGCCTTGGCCCAACACCAATTTCAATCCCTGGTCAGTAGGGGGAATCGCGGCGACCACTACGATGGGCTATCTATAACGCTTGAAAGCTTGGAAGTCAGGCTCAGATGGGACATTTGATATTAAGACAAATTTATTTTGGAATCTTGCCTTTTCATTAAATCTCTGTATTTTGTTGGGCTTTTCGTAGCGCTGATTTTATCCCAATTCTATCTCTCCTGATAACTTAAAGATAGGAAGAATCTGTAATTGATTCGTCTGCTGACAAGGCCCTTTTCGATTCAAGGCTAAGATTTTGAAGACGATATTGATGTGGAAAAACAGATATCCTCACCTTTATATTTGGAGAATTCTAGGTTTAGTTTGATCTGTCAACTATTACCTTATCAAAGTTGATATTACTACATAAGAATGCTTACCTAATATTGATATTCTAAAAATGACACAGTTCAAACGGGAATAAATCTGGACTTGTGTTTCAAGGTCGTTGATCAAGAAAAACACATGTCCAGAAAAATGTCTCAAATACTTCGAGCAAGTTATGTCATGGTACATGTGAATTGGAAGGAAGTTTATCTATATTTTTGAACTGTCATTATATGTTTGATTATCCCAAGTTTGGTTCATTACAATGTCATAGCCATGAACTAGTTTTGGGAATTTGTTCTTCAGTGGCGTATATAAACGTGAGGGGATTTTCTATATGATTCACACACGGAATGAAGACAGATATTTATAGATTTATTAGAATGTGTTTTACAAATATTTATAAATTTTGCTTGACGCCAATAAGGAACATGATTGAAGAACTCTGATTACAATTAGTGGCCTTTGGAAGCAATCAGTATATACTATTCCAATAGAAGTGCTCCATGCAGTGCTTAAAGTCATGCTTATATTTCTCGGGAACATCGTATATAATTCGGCGACATCATAATTCCGAAATTGTCCACATGGTTAACTTTTTCGCTATCTATCCTCTAGTTAGCGAAACGTTTTGATAAGACGATAATGCGCTGTGGTGGTGAGAACGTATATCGGTGTATCTGATCTGGAATCACATGCCCCCAGATATCCTGACTGCTTATTCAAAGGTATCCCAAAGACCACGACAGTTTCTCGGATTATATTATGTTCCTATACGGTAAACACATTGAATGACTGGACGATACTTGGCCTGGGCTATTCGTGGTCTGTTCCGCTATCTTTTGCTATCCTTGGATGTATTGACCTGATACCCACAACACTATATATTTGAGACAAGCTCCACCAGGAAATGTAAAACTATCCATGGTGGCTGCTATGATGTCGTCATAGTGAATTACAACGCATATAAGGGAAGTGGGAAGAGGTGCCGACATACTGACAGAGCCACATGACTTCACAGTATAGTCTTCAGGTTAAAATATTCTAAAGCACATATCACGAAACAATTCGTGATATGTGCTTTAGAATAACGCTTTCATTGTGCCTGTTCATGTGGCAACTTGGATAACATGACCACACGGCCCCTAGCACAGGCATAAGCGGTATTAGATACAAATCTAGAGAGCTATGATGGAAATGCTCTGACAACTCGTATATTGGTAATTGGTGAGCTGTGTCGCTGTGACAACTCGTACACTGGGAGTTGGTGAGCTGTATCGTCGTCGGATGAAAATGACGGCATTTAACAAATATCAAAGACCAAAACGTCTGTACAGGGGGCGGGCCTCGGGGACGAAAGTCATAATCAAAATTACATTCGTTTTATTCATGACATTCTTATTGCCAAAACTGTCCAATAAATTAAAAAATAATTATTTTGGGGGATTGCCCAAAGAGCCTTTTTTTGGATAATGGTAAAAAACACAATTGCTTATTTACACCAACATAGCCGCCATCGTGGATTTGTCTCTGAAGCTTTGGCTGGTGGGTTATGCAACGAAGCTCAAAATGACTGATATGAGGAGCTATGGTGTCACAGAGTATCTTCTCTAATTCTTTCTCCTTTTCGAAAAAAAACAAGGAAAAGTTCACTAGGGGCGGGGAATCCAACTGCATCAAGCCAAGTAGGTTTAAACGGTATTAGCTACATGACTGGACAATATGTGGTGAAAGAATCCCCCTGAAAACTAATCAGGCGTAAATTTATTAGCTTTGCATTGTTAGCGTCTGCTCAAATTGGGGAAAAGAAAATTATTTATCATGTTTATAAAATGGAAGTTCTCGCTCTGTATACCACTATTAGATTCGACGCCGCCATCGTGGACCAAAGTTTGTGTCTTATTTTGGTCACCCTGGGGTAAAGGTCAACTAGCCTGGGCTTTTTGGGACGTATCCTGGCCTGGGGAGGGCCGAAATGTTCTCCCCCTTGATTATTTTTCTTACCCCTTGAGCTAAGGAGCTTAAACTTACTACACTATACTCTTGGGTCAAGATCTACCAGAAAAAATCCAAGATGGCCGCTTTGATGACGTCACAGCGACGTCATTTTCAAAAACGTCATTTATTGGTCGATTTTTCGGTCGAATTTTCTGGTTCATAAACCTATTTATGCAATTTCTCCTCAGAAACTGCATGATAAATTAGTGAATATTAATTTGATGTGAAATAAAATAGTTTTTGCTCACTTTTCATCGCGGAAAAGCAGAAATTTTGGAGAAATATGACAAAAACATCACTTTTCTGGTACCCCAGGTGGCCGCCATCTTGAATTTGCTCATTATCTCCTGTTCGGGGGGTTATGCAAATAGGCTCAAAATGACTCCAATATGATAAACGATAAAGTCAAGGAGTTTCAGCTTTCCATTTTTTGTCGTTCTGGAGATAGCGCAAAAAGTTTGGTGGGGGGGCATTTCGCCCCCCCCCCCCCCTTCAGGCCAGGTAGGGTTAAATACCGTGTAATGTAAAATCTGTGTGTGGTATTCATATGAACAGTAGCAACTGAAGCGTGACAGAGATACGTTTTACTTGGAATTTCATTCGGATACGTATGGTACAGATTTCGCGAACACTGTTTTCTGGGCATGCGTGGAAATAGTTAATTATTTTATGGTTACTAATAGTGTCGTGCGAATGAGATCTTTCGATTATACACGCGGAAACTTAACGTGGACGCCGAATGGCTAGAGAATGTCGGGCCTGGTACATGAAGTTTATCGGACGCCTGCCTCAGGGTTACCGGAATTAGACAAACTTTGGTCCACGATGGTGGCGTCGAATCTTATAGAGTGCTCTTCAGAACGAGAACTCCTATTCTATAAATATTTTTTCCTGTTTTCACATTTTCAACCGTAGCCTACACTTGAGGCTTACAAAACTAATGAATGCCCATCTACATTGTACCTGGAGACACTAGCAGAATTCCGACATATGGAAATAGCAACATAAGACTCTGACACTATGATGGTAAAATACGACCGTGATGTGTAATAACACATATCTACTTTCACTAGAATATAAGACGGTTAGTTACCATAGAGGTTTAAATGAATTTGACTGATATGGACCTCATACGAATTGTCATAGGGTTACTCTTGTGGAAATACACCGCTTCAGAAAGTTTATTTGAGACTAAATTTTTCCTGTTTTTTTCGAAGATTAAAATGTCATTTTGTTTCAAAACTGGAAGCACAGGATATGTTTATGGCAATATTGAACCGTCGCTTACATTTGATGCTCAAAAAGAAAATAAATTCATGTCCGTTGAGTTTTCAAAGCGATATTTTCAACTCGAATGGGAAAGACTGGATCAATGTGACCTGGTCAATTCTGCACTTACAGTTCTGATATCTCAAACTATTCTCAACTGAAGAAGAATTT
>JAVTVY010027534.1:0-11763 GCA_036873755.1 Hanleya hanleyi
TAATTGCTAACCCTATCAGATTTGATGAGTTTTACAAACACTTTCGAAGTCAATTGCTTTCGTTGGAATGAAAATTATACAAAATATTTTTTTCCTCAAATTCGACCACTGGGAAAAAATTTACGTAAAGCAGGGGTCTAAAACAGCAACTAACTTAACCATGAAACTTAAGGATAGCTATTCCCTTAGAGGCAGTTTTTGCACCCCCATGACAATTTGTCGTCTGTATCAATAAATATACAAGATAACCATAATAACCTTTATACTTTATGAAAGCTTACATCGTAGGGATTGTTCAGCTGAGAATTCACGGCGGTTGTCTGAGTGAAGTGTCACTGTTATAATTAGAAACAAAAATACGGATGTTTGCATGGTTTTGGTCAGAAGGGGGTAGATTAATGTAAATAAGTAGGACTAATAGATAATTAGCTTAGCATAATACTGCGGAAATGAGTTTTGGAAAGGGAAATTTAACAGACAAAAATAATAGTAGCCAAGCCCAAGCTAAGGCAATCTGTTTAATTGTTCCAGTTCCTCGGAAACTAAATTTTTAATCCTAATATTGAAGCACTTCTATTTATAATTATGATTTCATTTTTTTCACCAAATGTTGAATATAGTGAATATTTGAATGAAGAAATAAAAAATAAATGACAAATTTTGACCCTCTAAGGGGATAGCTATCCTTAAGGCATATAACATATAAAAACACAAGAAATCATTTACAACACAAGTTGAACAAATACATAAAACATTAAACATCATTTGGCAAGGTGATCACACCTATTTGGACTTTCTAACTCTTGACAATCTTCCCATTGATTGAAATTGTAGTTTAAGGGCCGCTTCCCATTCGGATTTCGCGGCCCATCAACTCAATGTTTTATTCGATTCTCGCGGTACATTACGTTGTTTATTGAATATCTTTTCCAGCGCTAAATATATAAATAAATAAATATATAAACAAATAGATAAATAATAAATAACAATGAGTGATTAGTAGGAGATATAAATAGAAGTAAATAAGAATCGCTATATGTACAAGTTCGTAAGTCTCTTTCTGTTTTTTTTTTGTTAAGTTATACTGGTAATTGGGAGTTCACTGTAATCGCGTGTATGATTCCTTTGTCTTGGTACCCCATAGTACGCACAAAGCCGTCCAAAAAAAACTGGGAGAACCAGGGCGTCTTCAGGATTCTTAGAGCCGACTTCCCGACTGACGCCCGCGGGAACAGGGCGGGGTCCTTCCAGAAATCTGTGCCTGTAACAATTGCTTGGAGTGTGTATTGGGGTACAGAACGGCAGGTCTACGTTCTATATTGCGTGAAAGTCAAAGGATCATATTCTGTGTTGAGGCGTCAGTTGGGTAACATCAAATGGGGTAGCGTGTCCGGAATGGTCTAGGGTCGAGTATTCTGATTCTGGGTGTTCTTGCTATGCGGCGTTGTCACTCAAGGCGCGGTTAGTATTCTTGTAATCGTCATCCGTCTTCTGTTTTAGGTCTTGTCCAACTCGTCTGTGGTCTTCGGTGTGCCTGTATCATATGAAATAGAAGGCTTGTAGTCACTCTTGTTTTCTATTGTTTTTCGATGCAATAATTTGATATATCTTCCTCCCAACAACAGGCACCCCCCGACCGTCGGTCACATAATATGAATAGCAATATATAATTGGGTAAATAGATGGACAAATGGATAAATAAATAAACATTTCGATGGATTCAGTACTTGGTGAATACACAAATAAACAGCTCTGTATTATTTCTGAATGCATTATCGTTTGATGGCCATAAAAAAATTGTAGGACAATGAGATAGACGGCCCTCAGTATCAAGGTAACTTCGCCATCACCATTTCCTATATTTTATGCCGAATAATGCTCGCTATATGCGATTTGGCCGTGCTATTGTTGTCGTGAATTCAATTAGATTTGGCCATCGTTTGTTTTGTAGGACAGTGGAACAGACGGCCCTCAGTATCAAGGTAACTCCGTTGTTGCCATGCCTATTTTATTTCTAAATGAGTCTGTGACATTTTGGCCGGATGTTATGTATGGATAGTTATTATGGCCATAATGTTTTGTATGGCTATGGTGCAGACGGCCTTCAGTATCAAGGTAACTCCGCTGCAACCATACCATTTGTTTAAGTCAGAAGAATGATTTGGCCTCTATCAAATCGTGTGATAGTACTTGATGTACTAGTGATTGATTATGTGAAAAAAAAAAATGTTGACTGCGCATGCACGGCGGTAGTATTATATACTGGAATAACAACCAGCAGCTTTGATAAAATTTATTAAGGACTTGAATACCTGATTTCTAATGGGGGGCTTAGGGTTTAATATCGCTGGTAATGTTAAGGGAGTGTTGGATTTTTTTAATTCGTTTCTAAGTGCCTCACGTTGTCGGTTTTGGATTGGGCATTCAAGCAGGACATGTTCTATTGTTTCTTCTACATTGTTGCATGCGGTACAGAGTGGTGAGGTGTTTTTCAGAAGCATGGACAGAAGTGATTTAAGTCCGGTTTTGCCTAGTCTTAATCTGGTGATAATGCGGTCGTCACGTTTGCTGTCTAGCTGGAATCCACAACTCCGTCTTTTCCCCTTATCTAGAATGCTATGTAGCCATCTACCTCGGTTTTCTTCGTTCCATTCTTTTTCCCATTTACTATCTATTCTGGTTCTAATGATGGAATTCAGTTCTTTGGTTCCTAGTCCTATATGCACGTCCGGTGCAGTTTTGGTGAGGCTATCTTTGGCTGTCCTATCGGCGGCTTCATTTCCCCTAACGTCCACGTGGGCGGGAATCCAAGCTAAAATGGCGTCAATGTCATTGTCTCTTATTTGTGTACATAGAATTTCTATTTCGTGTATGAGGTCAGGTCTGCTGTCGGATTTGGAGTTCTCTATAGATACCAGTCCGCTTAAGGAATCACTAAGAATAACGGTGGAAACCGGTTTGTTCTGGAGAACCCATTCGAGGGCCTTGATTATGGCGACTAATTCAGTGGTGTATACAGACATATTGTCTGGTAGTTTGAAACCTTCGTGAATGTCAAGTTCTGAAATAACGAATGCAGAACCTGTATTGTGACTTGTGTTTTTGGAGCCGTCTGTATATATTTTCAAGCGATTTTTCCAATGTGTGTCAATATATTCGAGGGCAGTGACCCTTATATGCTCTGTGTTGTCCTGTTTGGTGATGTGGCTATGTATATTCGTGTCCACGTGTGGTGTGATTAGTTGCCATGGTGGTCTATTGACCTTGTCAGTGTCAGAGATACAAGAGATTGGAATGTCGTGTTCTTCGAATAATCGTTCTATCGTGTAACCGAGTGGTGCAGAGTCTTTTTCCCATTTTGATTTTAGGAATTCGTATTCGGTTTTTGGGCCAAAAATTTTGTGGCATGGGTGGTTTTCGCCCTTGGCTATTGTTTTCCCTGCATATTTCATTGACAGCTCTTCTCGTCTTAAATGTAAGGGTTAATCTTCCCAAGTGTCATCCAAAGATGATATGCGAAGATGAGTGTACCCCATATGGAGCAAACTGGGACACATTTTTAGCGTTTTTAAAAACGAATTCTGGAGAAAAGCATAACAGATATTTCAGATTTTTTTGTACCACAATGTCATGCTAAATATAAATTATAACGAGAGTATAGAAGGCTACACTACAGGACAATAATAACAGAAAATTTTGCAAAAAGGTGAAAAACGTCCCACTGTATCCCCAATCTCCCCTACCAATGACGCCCCGAGTGCTAACTTCGCATGTGGCGTTTCGTGTCTAGTGGTGTTGACGGTTTGATTGAAGCTCTGATTGAAAAGGCAAGGAGATCAATACTCATTTTGAAGAGATATTTCTATAATCTAGAACTTGATGTAGATACTAAGTTGGAAATTTTTGATAAAATGTTAAAGCCTATACTATTATATGGATGTGAATTATGGGCTTTAGTGACATGAAAGACATGGAATCTGTATACACTCAATATTGTAAGTTTGTATTGGGTCTCCCAAAAAATGCTCCAAATATGTTTATATATGGGAAGCTCGGCAGATACAGCTTGTACATGTATACTGAATGTAAAAAAAGGATAGTTAAATTCTGGGTTAAGCTGGTGAGTAAGAAAGATTCTTTACCTTATAGGCTGTACCAATTACAATGTAGGAAAGTTTATCCAAAAAGGTTATATAACTGGAGTAAAGGAATTAGACATTTACTGGAGAGTTCTGGATACGGGTATTTATTTCATTTGGAAGACCCGACCCAATTAAATATATATCATGTACACAGAACGATAGAAGATTCTTTATACAAAATTGGTCAGCTAATATTAAAACATCAACAGGATTCTCGACATATGTAATGATAAAAGAGGTTTTCTCGAAAGAAAAATACATATCATTAAGTGGAAAAGTGTTTCGTACTATAGTTCGTTTCAGATGTGGTTTTCATGGGCTTCAACTTGAGATCGGTCGATACAATAATATCCCGAAGCCTAATCGTATTTGTAAGGTCTGTAGCTCCGGTATGGTGGAGGATGAATTTCATTTTCTACTGTGCTGTCCACTGTACTCTGCTCTAAGAAAACAATATTTTAAGAAATATTACTGGTCATGGCCGTCTCTTAAAAAACTAAAACTATTGTTAAATTTCCAGTCTAAAAAAGGGATTATCTCTGTGGGGAAATTTATAATTGACGCCAAAGAACTTAGAGCACAATACATGGCTAGACAATTTTAATATGCATAAGAACTTGGCAATCCTGGTATTTATGTCTATATTTAGATAACAGTCGGTAGAAATATATGAATATGAAAATGACTTTAATTGCTTATATGTAAGCAAACGAGACAAACATTAATTTGAACTGATTGATTAGTCAGTCTAGTAGAGTTGTCTGTTAAGCCAGTCTTATTATTTCAGACAGTGGTTTGATTCTGTTATTATTTCTTTGTACATGTGGTTGGGAGAGGAGCCATGTGGCTCATTCCTGCAATAAACACACGGTTTGATTAGTGCTAGACAGTACCGTCTATATGAAGCTCTCCTAATCTTGCGTGAAAAAATTCTAGTTTATTTGCTTCTGCTCTAAGGTGAATATGTGATTGTTACCTGTTTTAATCGTCCTATTGCGCACTTCTAATGTCTTAATATCATAATGAGAAAATATTCCGCTAAGTGTCTATGATCCTGAGGGGCTGAGGCCTATTCTTACCATGAACTGGCGTGTGCACAACGACTAGGTCAACCCCCGAGAGCCCGACGGGGCTGTACAAATGTATGGGAAAATCAGAAGATATGAGTTATGCGAGAAGCCGAACATAAATAATCAATTCCGGGTCAAATACATTCCAAAATCATTTGACAATACCACCTTGCCTTGATAGCACCCGGCGGCGCACTGACGCGTGGCTGACCGCAAGAGTTCTGCTTCGTTAATCGGTCGCGTTGCTATTTGTTTTACCTAGGTCATATTTTTAATTGATGATAGCTAACTATTTTCGAACTGAAGTTGTCAAAATTACCATAAATGTAAGTAAAATGATTTTTCTTCAATCTTAAACAACAAAAAATAGTAATAATCCATATTTACCCCATAGACCCCAGTTGTTAATGGTTATAGGTCCAATAAAATGATAAATAATAGAGAATAATGAGGGTTATAAAAAAAATAAAAATCTTTCATGCCCTTTTAGGCTAGAAAATGCGAAAAATTGGTCGAACTCCCACATGGACGCCATTTTGAATGTACCCGTGTCCTTCAAACCCAAGATTTGGCAAATTGTTTGAAAAGAACGCCAATTTTAATTTCGGTAATAAGAAGGGTTAAGACAAACAAATGAAATGGCATCTCATTGATATTTTGGCAACAGGTAGCATACTCAAACATTCAAAACAAAGGAAACAATATGGGGTCATCAGAATTATTGTGCCCATATTTGCAACTTTTTGTGTACTTTAATTATTTGACCAAATCTATGTGATAGATAGGAATTCCGTGAAATCTGCCTGTATTTTCACATATAAACGCGCATATTCGCCAAGTGATTGTCCTAAAAAGTCCTATGCAGTACTGTTTTGACCAATCGTTTTGAACCAGCGCATCTACCCTTGTTTCACGATACAGTATCCTTTGCAGTATCCTGCCCGACGACAATTAAAAGAAACGAATCAGAGCGAACAGTAGTGTATAAAACACGGCACAGGTCTTATTTTGACGAGTGCGCAGGTGTTTCTGCGCAGATTTGTGGAGGATTGTGGAGGAACTTGGAGGTCACGGGAGGGGATTCCCCAGTGGGGGTTTCCCATGACGATCACGTGATCAAGGCATGTCTAGACTTGTTCTGGGTTGTACAGTTCTGCCATACGGAGGATGGGTACTAGTATTTCGCTGACGTCCTAGTAATAAACATAATCTATAGGTGTTGTGGCGGCTGATGTGGGTGGTGGTGGGTGGTGGGTTTAAGATGGCGGCTGGTGGTGGTGGGTGGTGGGTTTAAGATGGCGGCTGGTGGTGGTGGGTGGTGGGTTTAAGATGGCGGTTGGTGGTGGTGGGTGGTGGGTTTAAGATGGCGTCTGGTGGTGGTGGGTGGTGGGTTTAAGATGGCGGCTGGTGGTGGTGGATGGTGGGTTTAAGATGGCGGCTGTGGTGGGATGGTGGATGGTGGGTTTAAGATGGCGGCTGTGGTGGGATGGTGGATGGTGGGTTTAAGATGGCGGTTGTGGTGGGATGGTGGATGGTGGGTTTAAGATGGCGGTTGTGGTGGGATGGTGGATGGTGGGTTTAAGATGGCGGCTGTGGTGGGATGGTGGATGGTGGGTTTAAGATGGCGGCTGTGGTGGGATGGTGGATGGTGGGTTTAAGATGGCGGCTGTGGTGGGATGGTGGATGGTGGGTTTAAGATGGCGGCTGTGGTGGGATGGTGGATGGTGGGTTTAAGATGGCGGCTGTGGTGGGATGGTGGATGGTGGGTTAAGATGGCGGCTGTGGTGGGATGGTGGATGGTGGGTTTAAGATGGCGGCTGTGGTGGGATGGTGGATGGTGGGTTTAAGATGGCGGCTGTGGTGGGATGGTGGATGGTGGGTTTAAGATGGCGGATTGTAGAAAAACGTATAAAAGCAGGCGATTTTTAGGGGGTGGGGTGTATTCATTGCACTACCCTGCGGAGCACTCTGACTGACCTGACCTGATCAGCCTACCTGCCTGCCTGCCTGCCTGCTTCACCTCTAGCCAGCCAGCCAGCCTGCTTGCCTGCTTGTATGAGCTGTGGAGAACCTTTTACTTTTTTTCATTTTACCAGTGCCAATTCACCAGACTATTACACCGTTTTTCACCAGCCTGAGCCCACAGTCATCCCAGCAAGTGAAGCTTCAAAAGTACCGTGTACGCCTCATTGATGAGATGCAGCTGACCAGTATCACTCAGTAACACCAATCAACCCCGTACACGTATGTAATATAAATTATTTTTTAATAATATCTATGCTAGGAAATTACCTCCCGCCTCCCCCCTCCCCCCCCCTTCTCGAAATTTTTCAGCTTAGGTCTTCAGGAGAACAGTGAAAAAAGACATCACAGTTATTTCCCTATATTATGGAAACTTGTAGCGGCCAAGTTTAGTATCTATAGGTAGGCATTTATATATTGGCAGAATTTTCTCGTGTAACTGAACCATCCTTCACATGGATCAGCTGTTTTTATGTCAACAAAACAGCTCTATTTTTAGTTTCATTCGCGCGATTGAATGGACGTCCACTGCGGGTTTTGGACCATTTATCAATGCAAATTTCACGTATTTTCTCAAGCAGCTCATGACATATAAAGCTCCAATAATTCTCCACATATGCAGTCAGTCCTCCAGGATATTTTTCCAGCAACTTGACAAGGAGCACGGAATGGGACACCGTACATTTGTTCTACGTTACACATTCCCGCTACATCATGAAATATCCGTACACCATCACTATATATGCCTACGATCTTACTATTTATAGAGTTTGTCGCTCAAAATCACTCATTGACTTTAACAACAAGAATTACACCACGCCTCGCGCATGGCTCAGCTGAGATTACAGCGTAGTACTGCCAGCACCAACAACGAACTGGCAGACGACATGATCCAACAATTGACTAAACAGACAAGATCTCTCCTACCCGTACGTTTCAGTTTATCTCAAAGTGTTCACAATACATTCTAGAATAATATGATGCACGAATTTAAGAGTTTTGTGTGACAAAATGGCGCATAGTATGGCAATTGGTACAATTCCCCGGATAATCGCACATTTCCAATCATAGCGCCATCTGAACCTTATTACGCAAGGGAGAAAACTCGGTCTAGGCCAATCCTCTCATTCGCGCATTTCCATAAATTTTGCCTTAAGTAGGGGTGGTCATTTTTTGTGGGTTTTACTATGGGCTGTGAGATTGTAGAATACGCTGGGAAAAAGCTATGAAATTTGTTTTTAAGTACCGGGTAGGTCTGTATATAACCCCATAGGTCTACTGGCTCAGTGCATAGGTGCATATTGGGTGGACATGTTGAGGTCTAGGTGAGCCCCTAGTGAACCCATGATGTCGGTTGAGGTCTTATTTTGAAGCTCTCGTGGAGTAGCGTCCCACTGGACTAATGGTCCGTCCGTGTTCAATGGTCTGCGCATGCGCAGTGTGGCCGTAGTAGAGAAAGCAGGTATTTTGGGTGTTATGTGGGTGTATGTTTGGGATAGACAGGGACCGCTATGGGTTCGAGTGGGGCGTGGAAGGTGTCATGTTGTAGCTCTCGAGGAAATAAATAAATAAATAAATAAAATAAAATAAAAAATCGGCGAGTAGTAGACAAAGGGAAAATTGAGAAGTACTGACCATGCCCCAGAATACTTCAAGGTGATATGCATAGGCCTATGTAAGATGTAATCTACTTCACATTTTAGTAGTATAAAAAGCGCAAGTCCTATTGACCTTGCCCCCTCCAAAGAAAATCGTGACCGATTCATTGTCAAAATCGGCTCTATTTTACAGGAGTATATACGATCAGGATGAGGCGACGTGACCGATCGAGATCTCCCTTGGCGCGTGAGAATGTGAGAGGCGAACACGACTTTCCTGAGGATCCAGCTGTGCCTCCCGCTGACGCCTTGCCCGAAGACCACCCTGTGAGTGATATCTATCGGCGCCATTGGAGCACCATCCGACGATGTTTCCACCGTCATCGCCCTATTCAAGATTTGTATAATTTCCGGCTACAGGACCTCGCGTATCTTCCTAACTATGCCGAGAACATTTTCAGAGACCAAGTGACAGCGTTCAAAGTGAATATGACATTCGGCTATATTCTACGGCACAAAGAGACGGATCAGGTACGGTATTTTTACCCGAGCAATAATACCTATGTGTTTGACAAGCCATTCACCATCATCAATCGTGCGTCACTGGAGCCCCTCATCGACCAACTGACTACGTTGGACCCATTGGAATGGGCCCGGTTGCAACGCCCCAATGCCAAGTGGACTGTGGAAATGGTCACCAACGTGACATTTTTCGTGACCAAAATGAGAGATCATCCGATCGGTGCTCCTGTACTACTACCCCCTTGGCTGCTCAATCGAAAAGGACTGTATGCATTAACCGGAGGCGCACATGGACCCTACAAAGACCAGAAATATCTGTTCCGGTGTTTGGCCATTCATTTGGACGAATGTCATCCCAAGACTTGTGATAGTAGGGCCAATATCTATTGGAGACATTATTTAGAGGAACAAGACCTAGATCCGCGGCAGTTCCGGGGAGTCTCATTCAAGAATTTGGATGTCGTGGAGTCCCTGTTCAACGTCAATATCTTTGTGTACCGTTTACTACGGGAAGAGAAGGAGGATGAGGAGGAGGGTCATGACGACACATTTGTGGCTGAATTGGTGCATCGGTCTTCAGAACGGTATGCTTCCACCATGAAAGTCAACATCTTTGACGACGGCGGGGTGAATCATTTTTCCCTGATCTATGATATGAGTCTGTACGCGCAATCCTACAGTTGTGCCCAATGTCATCGGGTGTTCAAACACTCTGGGCTTTTACATCGACACGAGAAGATTTGTGATCACACTGTCAAACGGAAATTTCCTGGCGGTGTGTACCATAACACGCCCACCATCTTCGAGGAACTGGCCGATGAAGGTCTCATCATACCAGAAGAGCATCGTTATTTTCCTTACCGGGCATGTTACGATTTCGAGGCGATGTTGGAACCGATGGATGCGGCCTCGGCGAAAACACAGTGGACTCAGCGCCATATTCCCCTGAGTGTGAGTATTTCCAGCAACGTACCTGGCTATGACGCTGCACCAGTCTGTTTCGTGTCCACCGGCGACGCCCATGACTTGATTACCCGGATGATGGAGTACTTAGAGGAAGTCAGTGCGGCCAGTACAGAACTATTGGTGTCCCAGTTCCAGGACGTACTGGACCAACTCGACGACCGGATTCCTACACTGGGTGTATCGTTCAGTGACGATGAAGAGTCCGAGATGGAGCATAGTGGGCAAATATTTGACAGAGAGGAAATGGAGCACAGTGGGAAAATATTTGACAGACAGGAAATGGAACACAGTGGGCTGCAACTGCAGGATGTGCCTTTACCTAAACCGTATGCAGAGAAATTGAAAATCCGCTTCCTGCAATACTTAAGCCAGTTACCGGTGCTCGGATTCAACTCGGGGCGATACGATCTGAACATGGTGAAGGAATTTCTCTACCCTTACTTGGCCCAGTCCGATACCATCAAGTCCGTCATCAAAAAGATCAACAACCACATGGCCCTCACCACCACATCACTCCATTTCCTGGATGTACGGAACTACTTAGCACCTAATTATAGCTACGATCAGTGGGTGAAGGCCTATGACTGTGCACAAACCAAAGGGAGGTTCCCTTACACCTACATATCGACGCTCGACCGCTTGGAGGAAACACAGTTGCCACCCC
This sequence comes from Hanleya hanleyi, assembly GCA_036873755.1. NCBI lineage: Eukaryota > Metazoa > Mollusca > Polyplacophora > Lepidopleurida > Hanleyidae > Hanleya > Hanleya hanleyi. The sequence goes on from JAVTVY010027534.1 coordinate 10,985, forward strand.
GGGACGCGTTCTTCGACGATCTCAAGCAAGTGGAATGTCCGGAAGACACGTACCGGGAACTACAGCAGGTATGGAACGACCAACACATGCAGACCTTGCGAGATTTCCTGGTGTGGTATAACAACTTAGATGTTGTCCCTTTCCTCGAAGCGGCCGAGAAAATGGTTCAACTCTTTCGTCGCGAGATGCACGTCGACATCTTCAAGGAGTGTTTGAGTTTACCGGGTCTCGCGCTTCGCCATCTCTTCCAAGAGTATCCTACCTACTTCGCACTGATACAACAAAAAGATGAGGACATGTATGATTGTTTAAAACAGAACATCGTCGGCGGACCTAGCCTTATTTTTCACCGCTACCATGAGAAGGATGTCACGACTCTTCCCGGTGGGAAACCCTGTGCCAAAATCATTGGATTTGGCGCCAATGCCCTGTACCTGTGGTCGCTCGCCCAACCCATGCCCAGCGGGCATTATACGCGTTGGTGGGCAGACGGTCAGCATTTCACACCTCAACGTACGCCGTACAAACATCTCGCCGACCAGTGGTTGGATTGGGAAGCCGATCGACGGGGAATTTATATACGCCATCAGACCAACGCCACAGAGAAGCGCATAGGAGATCGTCGACTCCCCGTCGATGGGTTTTCCCTTGTACAAGGAACACCGACCGTATTTCAATTTTATGGGTGTTACTGGCACGGCCACCAATGTCCTTTCAGCGCTGGACGCTTCAACGAACGACGTGGGAAATCAGCAGAAGAATTACGAGCAGAAGTGGTG
>JAVTVY010027535.1:0-11224 GCA_036873755.1 Hanleya hanleyi
CTATCTTCGGGGGACACTTCAACTTGCCAGTACCCTGACATTAAGTCAAGGGTACTCCACCAACTTGCACCTGCTAAAGAATCCAGAGAGTCGTCGATCCTCGGCAACGGGTAAGCATCCTTCTCTGTTATCTTGTTCAAAGCACGGTAGTCAACGCAGAAGCGCATTTTCCCGTCCTTTTTCACCAGAACTACCGGCGCTGACCACGGTCCACTGGATGGCTCTACCACTCCACGCTGTAACATGTCTTCAACTTGCTCATCGATCATTTCACGGGCGTGAATCGGCGGTCGCCTCGGGGGAATGCGGATGGGTGGTGCACTTCCAGTCTTTATGTGATGTTGTACCCTCGTCGTTCGACCTAGATCAGTATCGTCCTTAGCGAACAGGTCAGTATATCGGGTGACCAAATCTTCTACAGCCAGGGCTTGGTCTGTCTCTAGGCCTTCACTGGATCGTCGAACCAGATCTGTAAGGTGGTCTGGACATGCGCTGGTCGGCACGGCGGGCCTCTGTCTACTAGGTTTCGTACGGCTCGGCTTCGACGCTTCGGCCACATTCGAAACTTGATCGTCCACTACTTCTACTTCACCCATGCGGCCGCAGAGCGTCCCGGCCTGGACTACAGTCGGATCTGAGGACAAGTTGAGAAACCTCAGTGTGACTTCGCGGTCACGGTCAATCTCGGTGAGGACCCTGGCCACCATGGCTCCTGTCTTCTGGGTAAACTCCGGTTCGTTTTCGATCATCCCTACCTCGCCTGGTAGGCCCCCACGAACTTTTCCTCTCACAACGGCTTCGGCTCCAGCAGGAATAGTCACAGTCTCGGTCACGGCTACACGGTAACAGCCTGCGCTCCCCACGACCTCGCATTGGATGTAGCGGCCACCATACTTGACCCTGTGGCGCTCTGTGTCGATCTTGGTACAGTGGGTGCTGAGAAAATCGTACCCTAGAAGCGCGTCCACTGTCAGATCTCCGACTATCATCTTCTGTGTTCGTGTGGTACCGTCTATAGTGATTTTGAAATCAGCTTCACCCTTCAGGGGCATCAGCGTACCGTCAGCCATACGAATACTAGCGTAAGATGGGCTACTCAAGGCTGGTCTGAGCCGCGGACTCAGCTGCTGGTATACTTTCTCGCTCAGGAGGGAAATCGACGCCCCCGTGTCAACACAACACCACATCTTCACTGGCCCGATCTGGGCAGGCAAATAGAGTCCAGCTTCCCCGGAAGTATTAACCTTGGGAGGATTCTTGGGCAATCTCGGCGATTTAGAGTCATCTGTTCTGGACACATCTGGACAGTCCGCCCGGTAATGACCCTTTCTGCCGCACGACCAGCAAGCATTACTTCGTTCTCGATCTCCATACATCCGTGGTTGACCTCTGGTGTATCTTTGTGGTCGTCGCCGTGGTTGAGGTTGAGACTTTCGCATTATTTCCTCCATCAATTCTTTGATCTGTTTTCTCAGGCGAGCTTCAGATTCTTCGTCATCCTCGGAGGTTGCAGCTATTCCCTCATCTTTACTAGGAACCGTGGACTTCGCGGTTGCCCAAGTCTTATGGCGTTGCGAGGACTTGAATGCTTCTACTTCTACAGCAGAGTGTACAGCTGCATCTAAGGTCTTCGGCCGCGTCTGCCATACAAGAAATCTAAGCTCGTCTCCAATAGCCTCCAAAAACTGATCCTTTGCCAAGGTATCCTGTACGTCATCCCCGGCATCGGGATATGCCTGTTGTGCAAGCCGAATTAATGCCTGAGCTAGGCCCGGAAGATCTTCTGACTTCTCTCGGTATCTAGATTTTAACTGCGTTTTGTACAAATCCAATTGATTCGGCGGGGCAAAACGCTTCTCCAAGGCATCCTTCAATCGTCCATAGTCAGCACTCCCTGGTTCTGATTTCAAGCTGGCCAACAGCTGCTGGGCAGATCCTCGGAGGGCGACGGCCAGATATTGACCCCGTTGTGAGTATGTCCATCCGTTGATAGCAGCACAGTGATCGAAATGGGAGAGATAATCCCGTAATGGCGTTGTCCCATCATAGGTAGCTGCCTTCGCCGCCGTCAACATCGGTCGCCTCACCTCAATCGCAGGGGTCGAGGTTTGTAATGCCTGCCTCCAGCTCATGGGCTCATCTCGTCCTCTCCTCGGCGGCGGTGGCGTTTGATCGCAACCCTGCTGCGACCCGGACATACATTCGGTTCGGCGGTAATCACCAACCTTTTCGGCAACCCCACAACTCGCATTCGGCTCGGCAGCGTCATTTTCAATGTCCGGTCGTCGGATCGCCTCTTTTTCCTGAATCTGACTGGCATTGATTCTGGACATCTGGATCGCTATCACCGATACAGTCCTGGCCATAGACCCCATGGTTTGTCGTAGCTCGGCAATCTCTTCCATCATCTGTACTGTCGAATCGTCGTCACGGTGTTCGCATCGGCCCCCGAGACCGTGGTTATCAGAACCAGAGTCTTTAGGGGCTCGATAACTTCCGTTGTCGTCAGGCAACGTCTGCCACGCAGGTATCGGCGACAGGTCAGCTGGGGGAGCCGACAGCACTGTGTCCAGCTCTACTGTGGACAGGTCCAGCAAATCCACTCTCTTCGGCGCCTCAGTCGCTGAACGCCCGGTCCCCACTCCTCGTCGTGACTCCTCTCGGTCTCTAGGAGTTGGCGTTATGGGCAGTTGCCGCCGGCTTCTCGTCCTCCCTGACTGCCAGTCGCTGTACGCTGGACGTAGTTCGGCGCCCACATCTCCCATAGTCATTATGCTTGGTTTTCTGGTTTCTTCCCAGCGTGGTCCCTTCTCCATCGGTTTCCCTGTGTTGGCCATCCCACCGCTGCCACCAGTTGTGACGTTCGAGCGGTCAGAAAACGTCTATCTTTGCGGTGTACACGAGACTTGAGGCGGCCTGGTCTCAGGCCCCTGTGACAAATTGTCAGGCTGATGTGAACGCAGTCTCGTATGACTGGAATTGGCCAACGAGGAAGGTCCGATTCAACCTGTCACCTTGTCTGGATCGAGGAGGTAGGATGGGGGGGACCTGTAGAAACAACCAAGGCAATAATAAAGTAATAATATTGTATTCTGCAATGTACACAGCTCTGTACGCGCACAATACCTGTAATAAAGATCCCTACTCTAGAGGTAGTTATCGTTAAGTGTTATCTTTATCTTAAAGAGAAAGACTAATAATATACAATATATACAAGAGACCCTATCTATGACGCGTCACGGCCCACTCGTCCAGACTGGCTCTCATCGTGGTATGGTACGGCGTCTCTGGTTCCTCTCCGGTCGTAGGCGTAGCCCCGGATTGTATGGAACGTCTACCGTGTCTAAGGTTACACGGCCCAGTTCATCTAAGCGTTGTTAATCGTCTCTGGAATCTTCTCCGTATCACTGCCTCTCCTGGCAGTAGCCCTTCGGCGGCGTCGGTCTGTACAGCACACCACAGCGTCTTCGGCGGCAGCCCCTTTCGGCTCGGCAGACCTCACGTCTTCGGCGACCCGAATTCGGCGGCCCGAATTCGGCGACCCGTCTTCAGCTCGGCAGACTTCACGTCTTCGGCTCGGCCCGAATTCGGCGACCCGTCTTCGGCTCGGCACACTTCTCGTCTTCGGCTCGGCACACTTCTCGTCTTCGGCTCGGCCTGATTTCGGCGACCCGTCTTCGGCCCTCACGGCGTTGACCCAAGGACGAGTTTATAGGCTCAGATTGTCTGCATATATATGTGGTAATAATGCCCTGGTCTCTGAGGTGTATTATTACCTTACAATGTAATGTCAATTAATACCAATGATTTGTAATAGTATTCAAGACTTGCAGCAAAGCATAATTCGAACCCTGCGGCAGTGTAAATATGTACAATGGATGTAAGCTTGTGTTATCAGTTACTCCTAGCCGAGGCCTGTGAGTAACTAGTGTAGGTGATTGTGATTAGATCTATTCCGTCCCTAAGGCCGACGATCTGGTGTCTGTGTGTGAGTATATGTAATCATGTAACATGGTATTTGTGTGATGGGCTGCAATGTGGGATATTTGGTGCTCTGTATTCCCCGTTGATGGACATCTCGTCTTCAGATACTGTGCGTGTTAGTATCTTATCCCCGTCTGGCGGTTCGTCTCGTCATCAGATACTGTGCGTGTTAGTATCTATTATCCCCAAGCTATGGCTTAGCTCTCGGCTTTCCAACCCTTCGGCAGATGGTTCGGCGCTGTTTCGGCAGTCAATTCGGCACTTTCGGCACTTTCGCCGCTTTCGGCACATTCGGCGCATTTGCGGCGATCCTGTCTCTGTGCTCTTCCGCACGATGTGCACCCGCCGATCGTCTGGGACAGAATCCCGAACGTCCATTTCTCCGCGTCTTATATAGGCTCTGGCTCCCATAATCCTTTGCGTGCCCAAACATGGCAGCCCCCATACAACGAAAGTGTAGACTCAGGCGGTGTTGGATTTCGTGTCAGATCAACAGAGTTCGACTTCTCTCGCCCGGTTTCGATGCAAGATGCGTGTCAGGGATATTTACACTTCCCTCGCTGAAAGTTTCAGCGCACAGTTAATACAGGTAAGTCGAATATCCACCATTGTCGGTCCATTCACAATGCTATTTACACTGTCAGCATTAGAACGAAAATAACATTCTCCAGGTCACGGGCATTTTCGTCACAAGAGCGATTTTTTCTTTCAGAAAAATCGATACATGTACCCTGTGTTCAAATCTCCAAAGGCTGAGTTTTCATGAGTTATTCTTGGAACAGTTTTTCCACTTCACATCTTATCAATAAAGGGAAGAAATATATATATATATTAGGATTTCACCTTGATACATATAATATGTTTTTCTGTGATATTTTGAGACAAAACACACTAGCTACATGGTGCATCACGTTTTGGAGTCATGTGTGTGAACATAATTGTATTGAATATATGAGACACCACGTATGGCTACTGGCAGATCAGATTGACATATTTCTACTCCGCATCCATCAACATAAACAAAGCATTGGTAACCCTGTGACGGAGGATGTTCCCAGGTGATAAACAAAAAGGAAACCACTGATATGATTTGTGTGTCATAACATAGGAGAAGGACCACGAAAATATTAGGAAGACACTAATATATTAAATGATAAAGAAGTATTGTTACTCCGAATAACGACATAAAAGCCATATTTTGGTCAATATTTCGACTTATATTATGTGTTACCGCACTGCGGTGGTCTAATGGTTAGAGCGTCGGCCTCGTAAGCGGTAGGTACTGGGTTCGATCCCAGGCCGGGTCATACCTAAGACTTGAAAAATGGAACTTGTTGCTCCCTCGCTTACGCTCAGCATTAAGAGGATAGAACAAGGACTGGTTCGCTCGGTGTCAGTATAATGTGACTGAGTGGGGTGTCATGTCTGCCTACGGCATGATATTTCAGTGGGACAGCACTATAAAATGGCAGCATTAGATCTGCTCTGTTACAAGTAGGTACCCCTGCCCCTCCCCCTCCCCTCCCTTCCCTTCCCCGTCATGAAAAAGCTGAAAAAATGTTGAAAGCGACGTTAAACCCTATTCACTCACTCACTCACCCCATATATTATGTCATCGTCAGGACTGATACACATACATGTTCAACAACACATTTTATACTACACAGGTGAGAAATGTAACCATTCAGGTCTTAATAGATACAAAAGGCATTGTAGTACAACAGTAGTCAGGTGAACACTTCAGGGTAAATAACAGTCATTGGTACATGTAAGCATGATATGTGCAGATTGGTATTACAAAGATTGTATATACATTGATAAGAACAAAGGTGAACAGATTGTGATTAGTTGAATAAAGTGAGTTCTTTAGATGCTTTTAAACCAGCATTCAATATCGGCCGTGTACGTCTTATAGCAAGGGCTTCTTTAAATAGTATTTCTGACCAGTGTTTGGCTTTGTCTATTACTTTACAATTATTTGTGATTAGAGGTTTGAAATTGGAACTGTTTTTATTAGAGAATGATAGGGTTTCTGTAACCCTCCATTTTATGAAAGACCCTTATACTTACCTTGTGCATAATATTTAATATTATGCAATACTGTTGGGTAGATTCTAAACCTCTTATACCAAATGCCAGAAAAAATGGACACCCCCCTCCGGGGCCTCCATCAACTCCGGCATCCTTGACTGCTCCAAGTTCCCGCCAAAAACTTAAGACCTCAGTTTGATTCTATAATAACATAGCATTTAAAAGCAAGAACATTTATGTACCTCCCCCAGTCTTTGATTAACAGTGTGGGTGGGAGGCGGGATCGCAAGGTAAGTATAAGGGTCTTTCATAAAATGGGGGGTTACAGAAACCCTATCATTTTATATCAAGACACCTTACACTTACCTTGTGCATAATATTTAATATTATGCAATACTGTTGGGTAACCCTAGAATTTGTGGGAACCCTGGCGGGTAGGCTAACCAAAGACAAAAGGTAGATGCCTGTATCAATTTGAGAGCGAAAAGGCCGTCATTGATATGTAACCCAGGCCTCTCTGTTACCTGATAACTCGAGGGGGGCACCACCCTGGTGAAAGTCCGAGCTTTCTTTTGGTACACCTGCTAGGGAAAAACAATATAATAATACGAGCCAGATGACAAAGGGTAAACATTATTTGTGATGAATTTGATATACTCACTTAATGCTTTCTTGACTCCGGCCGAGGCTCGTCTCCCGAGGGTGCATAGGCGTCGGGCGGGTCCCTTTGGACAGGAGTGCTCGAAACACGCTTTCTAACGGATGGTACTGGAATAGAATGCGCGGCATTGCTCAGCCTTTTAGTGCGAGTAGCCATTTCAATGCTAGCTGTCGACGTAGAAGGGTCCAGGAGATAATACTTGATAAAAGTAGCCTCAGATCTCCACTGAGCAACGTCCATGATGTCACTAAGTGAAACTCCCTTAAAGGTCTACCCAAACGGATTTTTTTTTGGTCTAAAAATCCTTAAAAATCATAGTTCATACTTCACTTTGTATGAAAAAAATATTGAAAAAATTCTAATCTGATCAGAAACACACGTAATATGGGAGCAAAGTGGGCTTTTCCACACTTTCACAGCTGGGTTGATGACGTCACGCAGGGAAGTTGCCTGAGAAAAACAGCGGATAACATGGAAAGCGAGTGCAGTCAGAGCTCCGGTTCAGATGTCGATTCGAGCGATATCAGCTGCTTAGATGGAAATATTTTTCGCCAAGAAGATGAAATAGACATAGAGGAGGATGATGACGGGCAAATTAACAGTTGTTTGCAGACCAACGGCGAATTCAGCCCTATCAATTTGAGCCGTACGGCTCCGATTCTGACAGTGACAACCACTCTGACAACGTGGAACTCGACGACGACAGGATTCGGAGAGGTCGTTTGTTGAATACAGATTGGTATGCAACTTGACTGAAACCTTATTATCGTCATCTATAAGACCAAATGTCCATATATTTCAAACTGTATTGAATGTAGAACGATTCTGTGATGTAACGAACGAGCACATCTGTGTTGTTATTGTTGTTACTGACCGAGGCAGCCTTTTCGAAAGGATAAACTCCGGGATTCGGCAGTATGGACAGTAAACTGTTGATAACTCTACTGATATACGTCCGACTTGAATTTTGTTTGTTTTCCCATAATCCCCATGAAATACCAATTTCAGAATTATATAGTTTGATAAAAAAACTTTGGACATTCATGGCGAAAAGTAAGCCGTGGTGAGTGGATCGGCATTCACATTTGCTCAATTTTCGACAAATTACCTCAATTAAATTGAAATCGAATGATATTCCCACAATCTCAAATGTCAAGGGATTATGAAAGTATAATTATCACTTCTGTATCTACAGCCATTCACTCCAATTGGTGTTTTTTTATTTATTTACTTATCAAACGTATATATATTTATGAAAGATCATTTTATTATTATTATTAAATAGTATATAATTTAGATAATTTATTTGCGTGAAGTTTGTGCCAACATTTGGCTAAAAACGCATACATAGAATGAATAAAATTGAACATACAAATACAGACATTAAGACACATTGGAACAAATGGTTAAACGTGTATATATGAAATAGAGACTCATCCAGTCTAACCTGTAGGTGCTCAAGCAACAAATGCCACGTGAGAGCGAGCAGGGCATGTACAGCCGTCCCCCTGCCCGAGGCCTCGCTTGCAGGCTAGGTTCGTTCAGCCGATGTCCGTGATAGATTCTCCTTGTCCGATTTCTTTGCCGTCACATTCTGATTGTTCTTACGTTTGATAGTTGGAATATCTGTTCTCTTTAGTTTTGGTTTGTACCCGAATTCAACTGCTATGCTGTAGATGTCCTCGAATGATGTCTTTCTGTCAAAATGTGCCGAGCAAATTATACGAGTACTGGCTCGGGCCCTCTTTCCACACTCTCGTGTTGCGTACAAATTTCGTCCAATTTGCAGCGATTTTCTCGTCTTTGGGCCACAAATGAATACTAACACCGTCATCTGTAGTAAAACTGCAACCTTCCACTACACAACGTCGCGGCATATTTAAAAAATGATGCCCCGATACTCTCCAGAAATCTCCAGAAATCAGCAGCTACATACGACTGTGGTATACGGCTTTAACATAGAGAATACAAGACGGCTTCCCTCCGTGACGTCACAGCTGGAATTGACAGGAGAGCGATTTTCACCTTTCAAACGGCAATATCTCGCCAACCAGACTGCACAAAATTATGAAAAAAATATCATTATTTTCAGAATCGAAAGTACTATTTTTTTATATTTTTGACCTCAGAGCGTTTGGGTTGACCTTTAAATAACGCTTCCGAAGTGGCTACCGCTCTGGTCTCATGGGCTTTGGCGAAAACAAACTCTTTAGTCTGGGCAGCTGCATAGACCATCTGAATGGTTTCAACAATCCATCGAGCGATGGTGTCTTTGGAAGCCGGTTTGTGGTTATTGATCTGATGGGTAATCCACAAATGATTGTCTGAAGTTCAAAGATGTTTGGTAGCTTCGATATAATACTTCACAGCACGCACCGGACATAAGAATTTATCGTCAGGAGAGAACTTACCTAGGTCAACTAAAACCAAGGGTTTTGCGCCATGTTTGATAGTCTCTGTTTTCGACACAAAGTCAGCCCGCGGCTGAAGTAGCAGACCTTTGTCCGTAAAATGTAGGCGATCTTTCTAAGCGGAGAGAGCATGGATCTCAGATCTCCGTCGAGCGGACGCCACAGCGACGAGAAATACAGTCTTAAGTGTCAAGATCTTAAGGCTGGCCTGATCTTAAGGCTGGCCTGATCCATGGGCTCGAAAGGTGGCCTCGTAAGTGCATTTAGGACCAATTCGAAATTCCATGCAGGAGGCATTTTCTTCACCCAAGGTCGTAGGTGCAACATGCCTTTGATCAGGTCGTCTAATGGTTTGCTCTGTGTGACCTTAGACCCGTCTCGAACACCAGGGTGGATTGTCGCTATGATAGACCGGTAACCAGCTATTGTTACTGGTTGTAGTCCCTTTTCTTCGTATAAGAATACGAAGAAGTCTGCCACTTCTCCCGGAGTTGTTTTGAGAGGGATTCTTATAGTTTCTCTCGCACCACTCCGAGAACAGACTGAGTTTAGAGTTATAAACCCGTCTGGTGGAGGGCCTTCTACATTGTGCCATGAGATTGGCAGCTTGTTGAGAAAAGCCCTCCTGACGTCGAGATTCGATGACAGATTCCAAGCAGTTAGTTTGAACATTGCTGGATTGTCGTGAACTCGACGCCCCCAGCATTGTGTGAGGAGATCTGGACGATCCGGCAGAATGCGTGGGTAGTCTACGACAAGATCGAGGAGACTCGTGAACCATGATCATGTCGGCCAGAAAGGAGCGATTAGAATGACTCTGCAATTCTGGCTCTCGATCTTTTTGAGAACCATCAGAATTAGTATGGTCGGAGGATACGCGTAAGCGTACATTCCTGACCAAGGGACGGCTAGTGCATCCACGGCGTGCGCCGATGGATCCGGAAACGGGCTCACATATATTGGGAGCTTTTTGTTGTCCTTATCCGACCTTATCAGAACAACTTTCTCCCGCAAGAGCGGGAGAAACCGTTTCAACGCTTTCAACGCTAGGATGACTGCTCTCATCTCCAAGAGATCGCTAGGATGACTGCTCTCATCTCCAAGAGATTGATATGCCAAGTCTTTTCCTGCGCAGTCCACATTCCTTGTGCCAGGTTCTCGTCCAGATGTGCTCCCCAGCCGTCCATGGCGGCATCCGTAAATAGAACTAGACTCGATTCCAGCGGATGCAACGGGGCCCCCATGATGAGGTTGTCCCGGTTCCGCCACCAGCCGAGGGGTGATAATAGATTCGAGTCTATCAGGATTGGTTGGTTCAAATGACCTGTGCTCCGTTTCCAGAAGGACATTAGGTACATTTGTATGGGTCTGCGTCGAAGTGGACCGTAGTTGACCACTTCTCCCAGACTGACCCAGAAGTCGCAAGAACTCTCTCACCGGGAGAGCTCGGCAGGTGAAGAACACCGCGTGCATCTCCTCCAGCAGATCTAGGGCAGCCGGCGAAGGACGAACCCGCCCGATCCGGAGATCGAACTGAACCCCCAGGTGTATGAACAACTGTGACGGGGTCAGCGCTGACTTGGGTACGTTGACTATCCAGCCGCTGAGAAGCGCATGGAATAGTGTCAACCTGATAGCATAGGTGACCGCCGTTTCCGATGGTCCCTTGACCAACCAATCGTCGATGTAGGTGCTGATATCCACACCACACCTCCGTAGGACGACCGATAGGGCATCCACTTCCCGTGTGAAAACTCGAGGGGCAGATGTAATTCCGAACGGTAACACTTGGAATTTCAATATCTTGCCGTCAATGGCGAACCTTAGATACTTTTTGTAGTCCGAATGGATCGGTACGTGAAAGTATGCGTCCTTCAAATCTACTAAAGCGGCCCACATGCCGACCCGAAGGCTGGAATCTCTCGATGCGAATGTAACGGTTGAGAGGCCGTAGATTGAGGACCGGTCGCCATCTCGCGGTTTCTTGGACACCAAAAACATCCTGGTGTAAAACCCTGCATCCGTTGCCGGATCTTTCACCTCTACTACCGCCGCTTTGGCGAGGAGGGAAGTTATCTCGTCCCATATATTAGCAATTTGACGGGAGTCTCGAGGTAACGGGGTCACCAGTGGGGTC
>JAVTVY010027536.1:0-11267 GCA_036873755.1 Hanleya hanleyi
TGCCTTATGTGACATCATTACACTATGTAATGACTTTATAAAACATTGCCTGATGTGACATCATTACACTATGTAATGACTTTATAAGACATTGCCTGATGTGACATCATTACACTATGTAATGACACTGAGACAGTACCTTATGTGCCATCATTACACTATGTAATGACTTTATAAGACATTGCCTGATGTGACATCATTACACTATGTAATGACACTGAGACAGTGCCTTATGTGACATCATTACACTATGTAATGACATTATAAGACATTGCCTGATGTGACATCATTACACTATGTAATGACACTGAGACAGTGCCTTATGTGACATCATTACACTATGTAATGACTTATAAGACAGTGCCTGATGTGACATCATTACACTACATAATGACATTGAGACCGTGCCTGATGTGACATCATTACACTACATAATGACATTGAGACCGTGCCTGATGTGACATCATTACACTACATAATGACATTGAGACAGTGCCTGATGTGACATCATTACACTACATAATGACATTGAGACCGTGCCTGATGTGACATTGTTACACTATGAAATGACATGTAGACAATGTCTGAAGTGACATCATTGCGCTATAAAATAACATTACAAATGTCATAGCCTTAACATAGGGTGCTGTTTTGAAAGTTGTGAAGAGATCTAACATGTTTAATGTGATGTCGCTGACATTCATGACAGGTCAGATCAGGTGTACATTAACATTTAACAGGTATGAACAAGGATTAACTAATATTACAGTTAACGGGATTAAATCAATGACAATCATTTTGGATGTTGATTTCTTTATGTTATCTGTCTTTGTGCTGTCTGCTGGTGTATTTATCAGGCAAGCTGCCCAAAGGATCATTTAACAGTGATTTTTGTCCTTCACACATGTTACAGGGTGTATGAGGGGTTCACATAGCTCAGTTGATTGTTAGGGATAAGTTGTTATATAATATTGTAAATTTCTGTTTTGACAGAAGTTACAAGGTGTAGGTTGGGTTCATGTGGACCAGGTGGATTGTGAGGCCCGTCGTAATTTTTGCCAGGCTCAGGGTGTATGAGGGGTTCACATAGCTCAGGTTGACTGTTCGGAATAAGATGTGATATAATATTGTGAATTTCTGTTTTGACAGATGTTATAGGGTGTACGTGGAGTTCATGTGGCCCAGGTGGATTGTCAGGCCTATCGTAATCTCTTCCAGGCTCAGGGCGTACGAGGGGTTCACATAGCTCAGGTTGACTGTTCGGAATAAGATGTGATATAATATTGTGAATTTCTGTTTTGACAGATGTTATAGGGTGTACGTGAGGTTCATGTGGCCCAGGTGGATTGTCAGGCCTATCGTAATCTCTGTGAGGTTCAGGGTGTATGAGGAGTTCACATAGCTCAGGTTGACTGTTAGGAATAAGATGTGATATAATATTGTGAATTTCTGTTTTGACAGATGTTATAGGGTGTACGTGGGGTCCATGTGGCCCAGGTAGATTGTCAGGCCCATCGTAATCTCTTCCAGGCTCGGGGTGTATGAGGAGTTCACATAGCTCAGGTTGACTGTTAGGAATAAGATGTGATATAATATTGTGAATTTCTGTTTTGACCGATGTTATAGGGTGTACGTGGGGTTCATGTGGCCCAGGTGGACTATCAGGCCTATCGTAATCTCTTCCAGGCTCAGGGCGTATGAGGGGTTCACATAGCTCAGGTTGACTGTTAGGAATAAGATGTGATATAATATTGTGAATTTCTGTTTTGACAGATGTTATAGGGTGTACGTGGGGTTCATGTGGCCCAGGTGGATTGTCAGGCCTATCGTAATGGCTCAGGGCGTATGAGGGGTTCACATAGCTCAGGTTGACTGTTCGGAATAAGATGTGATATAATATTGTGAATTTCTGTTTTGACAGATGTTATAGGGTGTACGTGGGGTTCATGTGGCCCAGGTGGATTGTCAGGCCTATCGTAATCTCTGTGAGGTTCAGGGTGTATGAGAAGTTCACATAGCTCAGGTTGACTGTTAGGAATAAGATGTGATATAATATTGTGAATTTCTGTTTTGACAGATGTTATAGGGTGTACGTGGGGTCCATGTGGCCCAGGTAGATTCTCAGGCCCATCGTAATCTCTTCCAGGCTCGGGGTGTATGAGGAGTTCACATAGCTCAGGTTGACTGTTAGGAATAAGATGTGATATAATATTGTGAATTTCTGTTTTGGCAGATGTTACAGGGTGTACGTGGGGTTCATGTGGCCCAGGTGGATTGTCAGGCCTATCGTAATCTCTGTGAGGTTCAGGGTGTATGAGGAGTTCACATAGCTCAGGTTGACTGTTAGGAATAAGATGTGATATAATATTGTGAATTTCTGTTTTGACAGATGTTATAGGGTGTACGTGGGGTCCATGTGGCCCAGGTAGATTGTCAGGCCCATCGTAATCTCTTCCAGGCTCGGGGTGTATGAGGAGTTCACATAGCTCAGGTTGACTGTTAGGAATAAGATGTGATATAATATTGTGAATTTCTGTTTTGACAGATGTTATAGGGTGTACGTGGGGTTCATGTGGCCCAGATGGATTGTCAGGCCTATCGTAATCTCTGTGAGGTTCAGGGTGTATGAGAAGTTCACATAGCTCAGGTTGACTGTTAGGAATAAGATGTGATATAATATTGTGAATTTCTGTTTTGACAGATGTTATAGGGTGTACGTGGGGTCCATGTGGCCCAGGTAGATTCTCAGGCCCATCGTAATCTCTTCCAGGCTCGGGGTGTATGAGGAGTTCACATAGCTCAGGTTGACTGTTGGGAATAAGATGTGATATAATATTGTGAATTTCTGTTTTGACAGATGTTACAGGGTGTACGTGGGGTTCATGTGGCCCAGGTGGATTGTCAGGCCTATCGTAATCTCTGTGAGGTTCAGGGTGTATGAGGAGTTCACATAGCTCAGGTTGACTGTTAGGAATAAGATGTGGTATAATATTGTGAATTTCTGTTTTGACAGATGTTATAGGGTGTACGTGGGGTCCATGTGGCCCAGGTAGATTGTCAGGCCCATCGTAATCTCTTCCAGGCTCGGGGTGTATGAGGAGTTCACATAGCTCAGGTTGACTGTTAGGAATAAGATGTGATATAATATTGTGAATTTCTGTTTTGACAGATGTTATAGGGTGTACGTGGGGTTCATGTGGCCCAGGTGGATTGTCAGGCCTATCGTAATCTCTTCCAGGCTCAGGGCGTATGAGGGGTTCACATAGCTCAGGTTGACTGTTCGGAATAAGATGTGATATAATATTGTGAATTTCTGTTTTGACAGATGTTACAGGGTGTATGTGGGGTTCATGTGGCCCAGGTGGATTGTCAGGCCCATCGTAATTTCTGTGAGGTTCAGGGTGTATGAGGAGTTCACATAGCTCAGGTTGACTGTTAGGAATAAGATGTGATATAATATTGTGAATTTCTGTTTTGACAGATGTTATAGGGTGTACGTGGGGTCCATGTGGCCCAGGTAGATTCTCAGGCCCATCGTAATCTCTTCCAGGCTCGGGGTGTATGAGGAGTTCACATAGCTCAGGTTGACTGTTAGGAATAAGATGTGATATAATATTGTGAATTTCTGTTTTGACAGATGTTACAGGGTGTACGTGGGGTTCATGTGGCCCAGGTGGATTGTCAGGCCTATCGTAATCTCTGTGAGGTTCAGGGTGTATGAGGAGTTCACATAGCTCAGGTTGACTGTTAGGAATAAGATGTGATATAATATTGTGAATTTCTGTTTTGACAGATGTTATAGGGTGTACGTGGGGTTCATGTGGCCCAGGTGGATTGTCAGGCCTATCGTAATCTCTTCCAGGCTCAGGGTGTATGAGGGGTTCACATAGCTCAGGTTGACTGTTCGGAATAAGATGTGATATAATATTGTGAATTTCTGTTTTGACAGATGTTACAGGGTGTACGTGGGGTTCATGTGGCCCAGGTGGATTGTCAGGCCCATCGTAATCTCTGCCAGGGTCAGGGTGTACGTAACTACCCCAGTCTCTGGCTCTACCCTACGGGTAACAGACCCAATACTTACCAGTAAGTTTAACTCTGAAATCTGAAGTAAAACGTTAACTTGAGGTCATGGAGGTCATGATTCGGCCACAGCAAGTTATGGATGAAGTGTGAAAAATGAAAGAAATTGTTTGATTGGTATAAA
Source organism: Hanleya hanleyi (assembly GCA_036873755.1). NCBI lineage: Eukaryota > Metazoa > Mollusca > Polyplacophora > Lepidopleurida > Hanleyidae > Hanleya > Hanleya hanleyi. The sequence continues at coordinate 4,208 of JAVTVY010027536.1, forward strand.
GTTAGAAACTGAGAGAGAGAATTAAGGTTTAACGTCGCGTTCATCAGTCTTCTTGAACATCAGGGCCTCGAATTAGAGTATATGTGCTGAATTATCGATTTTTGGGGTGAAAACAGATGGTTTCTGTCAATACATGTATAATTTGAAATCAACCAGAATAAGTTTTGTATGAAATAGATCATTGTTCCGATAGGTAAGTTTTGGACAAAAGCTGGTTGTGTTCAATGTTTACAGAGAGAAATAGGTGTTTTTCCCCCAAACTCAGCGATTTTGCATGAATATACTACTCCCGGCCAGTGCCTTGAAAATACTCTATATTACAAAATGCTGTACATTGTACTTCAGGGCTATTCCAGAAAAAAAGGCATGGGGGGGGGCGGATGGGAAGCCTTTTTTTTTTCTATGGGTGGTCGTGTTCAAATGAAATCCGATTCTGTGGGTGGTAGGTTTAATAAAGAAATGGATTCTATGGGTGGTGGGTAAATAAAACCAATGGTGTCAATGTCTGGTCGTTGTTTTCATTCATTTATTTATTAAAACACTACCCGCAATGTTGTGTTGTCTGTTCTTTTGTTCTTCTGTATGTGTAATTTCTCGCTGGCAACCCTCGTAGCTTCCTGGAAGTTCCTGATCATCTCATTTAGTCACCTTCGTGAAAAGCGCCCTCTTCGGAAGAATGAGGTCTTGTCAGAGTTGTGCCCCCTGTTCGTTTTACGAATTAAATTGATTCCCAGAAACTTAAAAATTGTATTAGTACAAAATAATGTGAAAACTGGTCGTATATTCGAATGTGGCGATATATACAAATGTGCCGTTGCGTACCGAGGCGAAGTTTTGCCTCCATTTTCTTGCGACTTTGCTGACGATAATTTTCAAACCAGTGGTTTTGACGATATGCATGGATCAACTCAAAAATCTGAACGACGAAGAACTTTGTTTTCTCCGCGATAAGTGTTCCGAAAAAACTAGGACATTATTTACGCTTCAAAAAAGCAGTTGACACGGTCGGCACGGTCACAGTGAATAACTCCGAACCTGTTGATCTGGCGGCATCAGCAGCAAATGATGATAATGATGAACCAAAACGCAAAACAAAAAACCAGGGTTCGCATGCCTTTTCTTGCATTAAATTTAATGACTTTTCATGGTCCTACAGTGATTATTCAAGTACCCAATTCAAGCCAATTTTAGGAAAGCGGACGTGTTCGAATTATCTTTTTTTGACGGTAACTTTTGACGCAAGAAGCTAAATGGCGGACTTCTTCATCTTTGATCGTTTTTAGTGAATTTAACGTATTATCCATCGCCTCTTGCATTTCCTATCATTATTTTCTCTCTTTTAAGAGCAATGCATTCTTCCCCGCTCTTTAACCATTATATTAGGTTCGAGTAATTGACCGCAATGATCGGCTGACAATGAAGATATTAGCTTCACCCGACACCCCGCAAATTTAAAATCACAAATTCGCGTACATTAGTACATACGCGACAAGAGCATATTCTGTCACTTAGACATTCTTATATTTTCTTTATTTTCTCTGCAGTACATGCTTGAAACCTTGCAGAATTTTTGTCACGGCCGACAAGACTATGCCCAACTATCCCGGTTTCGCCATTGATGTCAAAGGGGAAAATATATAAACGATCTAATGAAGAAACACAGATTACGTCGTTTTCAGATTGAGAATCAAACCTAATAATTTCTTGATTGCTCTTCATAGGGAAATATTGTGGAAGGGCTTTTCACATGTCAATAAAACGAACAGCAAATTAATCAAGCGCCGGACACTATTTAAACTCATATCGGGGCCAACTCATCCAAGGCCCATATCAGGGCCAACTGATCTGAGAAATACAATCTTCCCAGCTGGAACGAGCTCATCCCGCCCGGTAATATCGGCTAAACGAAAGACATGAATTGCTTGACCTTTCTAACAATTCACTGTATCCATTCGTTCCTTGATTAGCAGATGTATTAAAATACTTTCATAGAATTGGGTGGGGTCTGTAGAATGAAAGTTTCAACATGCCACGTGTTGGTTGACCATTTTCCCGCCACACGGAGTTGCAATAACATCACGTGATCGATCCTTGTATAGCATGGCACGTGGGCCAAACTTGCGCTTGTTCACGGTTCCCGCTTCAAAATATATTCAGCTAACACAACGTCAATTATGCCTTCGTAAAAGTGGGATCATGACTCATGAAAATAAAAACGTTTCCAAACCTGAAAAAGAATTCCCTTTTACCTCTCCCCGATCGTTATTCTGGCTTGAAATATGGCTTGACTGCAGCTGTTCTGTCATTTATTGGTCATACACTCACCTGTTTACCCAGGTTTATTCAAGTATATTTTGGCCTAACATGATCCGCATCAATTCACGATCTAGGTTTTAATTAATCTGAAAATTGGATCGATCTGTTTCAGATCCATATGCTTCATTTGAAAATATAGTAGAATAAATGTAGGCCTATTCCATTTATTAAATGGCCTATATAATCTCGGGCTATCTTACGTAAACGTCTCTTCCGACATTCAACTTTTGTGTCAATAATCAGATCAGAAGTACCGTAATATCTTCACTAATACTGTAAAAAAAAAACTCCCCTCAATTACGTTATTTTATTGCAAAAGAAATTTAGTTTATTAAAAACCGTATATGTATTTCCATTCCGATTTCCACTTCAGTTGCCTTGTTCACGTCAGCTCTCTTTATCCAGTCTTTAAAATCTGGCAAAGTCAGCCATTCATCGTTAAATTTGCACTTTCCAGACGTTTTCAGTTTTTGATATCACAGAACAGATTAGCCTCAAACAAATTGTCACTGAAAAAACAACAGCTGTCCGACGTGCCGTTCCTGGTGAAGTTACACTCGTCAGATCTGCCAGTGGATCACGTGTACATGTATCTCAGGCAACAGCGCTATAAATAGACCTCTGCAATATACTATTGTAGGCCAGAGCATTTGTACAGGAGCGACGGATGGAAAGGGGAAAAACAACAGGAGACAGAAACAACGATCGTCGGAGTTTTTATTCCATTTTGCTGGACTGCCAACCATACTTACCCATTACAGTAAAATTCAATCACTTTCAAGGACGTACGGGAAAAAATTCTAACTTTCAAGGCCTTGAATTTTCAATATAAAAATTAAACACGTTTACAAACTTTTATGGACCCGTGCGAACCATGAAAAAATAAAAAATATTGACCCGCGAAGTGATCTCCATAAACAACAACAACGACGACCATGGTAGGAGGCCAACTGTTTTTTTTTGTTTTTTTCTATGGGTGGTGGGATGCCTAGATAATTGAATTCTGTGGGTCCTTGTTGTGGCAGTAAATTCATTTCTATGGGTGGTGGGTAGTAAAAAAATCTGCCATCCGCCCCCCCCCATACCTTTTTTTCTGGAATAGCCCTCAGGACAATCAGACAGTTTATATCAAGCCTGTACCTTTAGCTTCGGAATGCTCGATATAGGAATCTAAATGATGTCAGTGTGTGTCCCTGTTCCTGTGCGGAAAAATAAAGCAAAAATGTTAACGTTTTGGGCCTAGAAAATTTTCCTGTCCACACATTCTCAGCCTCGCCCTATATCTTCTGAACTAAGGCCCATCCGACTCCATACCCTATATATTCAGGGAGCTCACAGCCTCCTACACGTATCCCTGGGAGCATGTCCCCACCCCTGGGACACTGAGCCTCAACCTCTACCTCCAAAACTAATATTCCCCTGACCCCATACCCTATATATACCTAGAGCTTACATCATGTTACACTTATTGAACCCATGGCCATCCACTACCCTCAGGAGCATATCCCAACTCCAGGGTACTGAGCCCCACCCTATGCTTCACCCGACCCCATAGCCACAGCTTATATCATACTACACTTATTGGATGCTTTGCCCAATCCCATACCCTCATATTTCAATTTCTAAATTTTAAATTAAATTTTAAATTTTAGTATTAATTATAAGACTCGACCCCCAGGTGGAGCCCCATGTTTCTTGTATGTAATATTTTATTTTTGGCACTCCAACCATACCTCACTTGGGTCAACACATAGCCTTAATGTGACTCCCTGGTTACAAGAATGAGTGTTCTGCTCAGCGTCTTGCGCATCCCAATTACCTCCCTTGTGATTGTACTCTTGTGCGTGAATGGGTAGAATGAGATACTTTGACAGGCAGCATTTACATTTCAGTGCCATTCAACGTTAATTTATCATCTGAGTAAAACTCTTTGTGATTGTGGCATTTGTTGACGTCATGACATAGTATTGTTGGGACTTCATGAATAATGGTGGGTGTAGGTGGCTTCAGAGCTCCAGCCTTTTTTGCATGGTGACCTATATTAAAATTGACTTACATGTAGTCGAAAACTATAATTATATTCCAAGGAATATATATATAAAAAGAGAAAATTTACTTGACTTTTGAATATTCTGAAAACAATCGGGTCTCAAGAAGTGAATGTTTTACATAGCATTCACATTGTACCAAATTGCCACATTAATTCAAGCTGAAAATTAGACAAAAGTAATTTGCTGTGCCCCAATTTTTACAAAATTCTCTTAAAGGGTGAACTTCCTGAGCTATACAAAATAAATTTAAAAAAACTGACATGACTTTGCACTGAAACCAGAGACCTTAACATATTGCACATCCTTTACTAGAACAACTGATACATAATGTTGTCCACTAAATTGATGTGAACGAATTTTAAAAGATTGACTGAATTATTAGAAGAGTTGTTGTTAAATGATTTTTGAGAGAGAAAGAATAAATTGGTCGTCGGCAGGATTCGAACCCATGACCCCGGCTTAGCGCGCCAAGAGCTACTGATGACCAATTTATTCTTTCTCTCTCAAAAATCATTTTATGTGCTCATCAGCGGCGGGCTATACGCCATACCAAATACCATTTCTTCATTATAAAGTCAGTTGCACACATTGCAACACCGAGAGAGAAGGTTGGTCATCACAGGGACAATCCACGGATGCATGTAATACCTATGAGCCGTCATATAGCTCAGTCGGTAGAGCATCGGCATGATAAGCCGGGGTTGTGGGGTTTGAATCCCGCTGATGACCAATTTATTCTTTCTCTCTCAAAAATCATTTCATATGTTTATATTCTCTGTGGGGGGCTAAATGCCATACCAAATATCATTTCTTCAATAATACAGCTGTATTCTATAACTGACATGACTGACCTCATTTCTCCACAGTCCCTATAATGGATGGCATAGGGATGCCCAGTCTCTGAGAGCCTGGGTCTACGAGTTCTTACCCTCAAAGGTGGAAGTTTTACACTGGCAGGATCACGTGGATTCAGGTAATAAATTAACTACTGTGTTTATTAAACAACATTGCAGTCTAATTTTCTCAAATTTGATTGATTTCTCCAGAAAGTTGTCAGTTTTGCTTTTCATGGATCCAATATAATTTTTGTGGAATTTTAAATTCTTCATTTGAGGTCCCATAACAGCTTCCATAGAACCAAATGGGGAGGGAGGGGGGGGGGGATTTGACTTAATGTCACACTCCAGTTTGTTTCACTCATATGGTGACAGTCAGTTTTGTTGGTGTCAAAAGCCGGAGTACCCGGAGAGAACCACCACCTTTTGGCAAGTAACTGACAATCTTTCACACATGAATCAGCTGGGCTCGAAAACGTTAGACGGTTCAGCGGTGTGAGGCTAGCGGTCATCAGCGAAGCGCCTTACCAGATGGCTAGATAACATGGGAAAAACTAGGCCTTCTAATAAAAATATCTACTAAATGAAAATTTCACGGAGGGGCAGCTAGTGTTCGCAGTGAATGCCCCGAGACAATTGTAACTCTGAGTCAATTGGGTACTATTGTCACAAGGAGATTTCAAAGAGCATTATTAGACGTAGAAGCAGAAAAAAATCCATCTTTATATCAGCTGAGGCTAAATGCTGTGGCATGGATATGTTATTTATCCCAAGAACTGAAAAGATAGCTGGTGAAATTTATAGAATGTTTGAAGAATTTCTCTCCACTGTAGCCTGAAGTTAAGTTTTGCTGTCTGAATAATTAGAAGGAATGGGGTATGTGTTCTCAGTTGAATCATTATTTATATCCGCCATTCAAACACTCAGTTATAGAGATGATAAGTTTTTTTTGAGTGTACTACACATACACCACTGATCACCAGAAACAAAGTTATATATTGTAGTTTAAGATTAGAGACTGTACTTTGTTTAAGAGAAAATGGAACCCCAAACAATAAAATAACATGGCAAATCAGTCTGATCAACAACCAGACCTGTTTTCACTTTGGCAAAATTCATTTCATGTTACCAGCTCTGATGGAAGACAGTTTGATATTTGCGTTATTCTTTGAAAATTACTGTAGTGCTAATCTAAAATCTGTTCTACTCTAGATGCCTGTAATCATCATAGAAATCGTTTTAGTCTTTCTCGAATGTTACCTTCAAAACATTTTAACTGGATGTTTCTTTCACGGATTAGCAACAGTAAATATACGTGTACCGAGTAAATATTGTCTGCTATCAGCTCCCACTGGCAACTGGAATAATCCTGAATCAAAGTTGCTGAAACTGAGAGAAATATATATTTCATCAAAATAGTCTGGTTGCTGATATACATGTACCATAACAAGGATTTGTCAGTTTGTACAAATTTTCAGTCATTCTTTTTGTTATTTGCAGGAGTTGGAGGGTATAGCTAAGGCAGGCAAGGTCGACTGTGATTCACAACGTAATGTGTGTCAGCAGGCGGGTGTGATGGCTTATCCCTCTGTCAGATTCTACCCCGGGACCACTGACCATACATATGAACAGGTTAGTTCAAACAGGCTATCAGCATGATCAGTCCAACAAGACAATAATAATTAGTTGAATCCTATCAGAATGAATTAGGGATAGATGTAGTCTCGAAAATATAGTATAAATGAATAAGAAAAGACGGGATCATTCAGTGGGCTTGTTGTAATCAACATCAACGTGTACCATTACCATTCACTGAAGGGGTTGTTGTCCAATGAAACATTATCAACCAGCTGAGAG